>JACCEG010000797.1:5423-20919 GCA_014065205.1 Tuber brumale | reverse complement strand
CCTAGCCCAACTGTCATCAAGATGGTACTAGATTGATTATACAGGTTCCAGGGTGTCTAGTATCTATCCAGAATATCTCAAGTCTGCAGATTTCGGAATTATTCATCTCTCATTCTGTTGTAATAATATGGTAGCAAAGTACTATTCTTCCTGTACATAATTTGCATTTTTTCAACCTAGCCCAAATTGTATAAAGATGATACTAGATTGATTGCACAGGTTCTAGGGTGTCTACTATTTACCCCGAATATCCAAAGTCCTCAGATTTGGTAAATATTCAGCTATATTTCTGTTGTAATAACCTAGTAGTAAAGTACTACTGAGCCAGTAGTAAATTCGCATTTTTTCAACCTCGCCTAAATGGGATAAAGATGAAACTCTAGCTTAGATGTCCATGGTAGAAATTACCGTCCTTAGAAAATGTGAGTGATATTTCGTGATTCCTTATCAACCTCCTTGCTGGTGAATATATTTAATCAGAAACTCTTGAGCATCTTATTTCTATACTATATACCTATATATAACTACTTTGCTCTAAACTAATAACTGCAAGTATTAAAAAAATCTCATTTCATGACTTGTAGGTAACATATTTCACCATTTTTCCGCGATGAATCTTTGTTTTAAACCAACAACTATTGTATTTCATGACGAAACAAATTTTCACATTTATGTTGAACTACCATGAGTTTACTGAAAAGAAGAAATCCAGTATTCTCACATTTTATACAAAGCGTTCTCACACAAATACCTCCCTGAACTCAGATTTATTGCGGTATTTATTGCGGTATTTATTGCGGTACCCCCCGCAATCTCAAACATTTTGCCTCCATTTTGCACCAGATTTTTATGATAGCCTTGCTAGACTATTCTCTGCATAAACTCAAAATATGGTGCAATTGTGTGCCGTTTTCATCTTGCTTCAGCAATATACTCCTAATAACAATACATGTGACTGATATCTAGAAACACTCACCTGGTAGCTCTTTCAACTTCTACTGAAGAATAAATAGAATATTTCTAATTCCTTTGCTCTCTGCATACACCCTTCTTCCATTTTCCCACAGCCTTATTACCTTTCCTATTCTATCTCTTTCCTTTTTGCTAGCCTTAGGGTTAGGGCTCTTTCTCTATATCTTTGTTCACTTTCTCTCATCTGCTTTTGTGTCACTTCATACTCATATTCCTTACACCAGTTCCGTTTTTTTGTTAATATACTTTCTCTCAGCTCTCCCCTACTTAACTTAGTTTATCCTACCATTCCTCTTATTTTTCTTGTTAATATATTTCCACTATAATTGCCATCACCCTCACTACTACTGTTCCTCATATGCTCCCATGATTATATCTTTCTTCTTCTCAAACGGTAATCACTACCAGAAGTATTTACAGCTCTTTTCTCTTTCTTATTTCTTGTATTCTTTATTTTTTATTTTTTATTTTATCACTATGTATGCATTATTTACGGTACAAGAACTTGTATGCAGTGCTAGCTATGGTATAAACAAAACTATAATCTAAAAACACACACATACCAAGGAGACAATACGCACCTCCTACAAAGCCCTCATACTTCATCGCTGATAGCAGACACGAAATCCCTAAGGTACTAAGGTAAACAAAAGGACAATCATCATGAAACAGCTAACCAAACTGAAATTGAAGAAAACAAGGTTGTGACTCCACTTTAACAGCTTAAAGCCATAGACCTGAAGTACCTGCTGGGGCTCTGACGGTTTGCATGCCAGGTTACAGCAAGCTAGGGGCATAACTGAGTAGAATCCAGTAGCAGTCCAGTTCAGTTACTGGGCCAGTGAGTACCGGGCATTCGTGTTCAATTATGGATGGCCGTCTCTGCTGATATCAGTGAGCCCACAGCCATAGCACTCACGAGGTATATTGTGGGACTCACAGTAGAGGATAGCTTGTAAGCAGTTCTCCACATTTGCCTCGCAATAGGGGGACAAGCAGGAGGGATCATCCAAGAACCAGGCGCACTGTGCAGTAAGGTAACTCCCAGCTGAGCTCATTTGAGGAATCCTGCTAGGAATGAACCTCGCGAGGCTCATGATCATATGGGGAGAGAGGGTCGGTATGTAAGGGTACACGGGTAGGCGAGCAAACTGGGGCGCCCAGTCTGTCAAGAGCGAAGTTCTCAGACTTGCCCTGACAGCCTAATAGGAGGGAGTATCGCTCCGACAGGGCAGTTGGTCTGGTGGAAGGACATCAATCAGGGCAACTTGGATAGGGCCGAAAATGTTTATGAAGGGCAGAGTTTTGTGAGCAATCGCAGCCTATGGTAGATGCTTTCTTATTGGGAAATAGGAGGGACTTGTGTTCCAAAGCAGAGGTACATAGACCAATTTCAACCCTCTAGTGAAGAGACGATGATCTTGTGTAGCTCCGAAGGGAGAGTAGTTGGGAAATGATGGGTGGAGCCTGGCTGCAGCCAAGTTGGCTTCCGGTCAAAGGAATACCTGATGCACAGCAGCAAGCCAGTGTCGGTGGGTGATCAATAACGGGAGGGGAAGAAGCGCCAACTCGCATGCCAGGATGCCAACTGTAGTAGAGTTAAAGCAGTTGGTTACCCACTTTTGGACTGTCCGCCGTAATGCGCGCAAATGATTCAGCATTGTCAGGCTTGGTGAGAATATGTCCAGCCTGTAGCGGAAAATTGGAGAGACCAGTGAGGAGGCCAGACAATGGCACAGGAAGGAAGGGAGGCATTTGTCAGGAAATGAGAGTCCTTGAACTGCAACAAAGGCTCCTGGGGCTAGAGCGTGATGTCTTGTAAAGTACGAGGTCGTACTCTTCGATCAAGAGGGGGTTGAGGGATGGAACTAGTACCCAAGGTATCGAACGAGTTTGGAAAGGTGGAAGAGGTGGCCTATGGGCGGAACAGGGATTGCGAGAGGTGGTACCTTTCGTGCTGGAGTCATCAAGCGTATAGGCACAGTCTGGGGTATCGAAAATGCTACTACTAGCTTTTGCGCCCTTGCCGGGAGAGACGCTGTTATGTCCTGCAGCCTTGCGATGTTCCTACGATAAGAATTGGAGGCAACTGTGACTGCCAAGTCGTCCACGTAAGAGAGGATGAGGCCATTCAGGACCAGAAAATGAAGGCTCAAAAGGCAAATAATAAAGAGGAGCAGTGGAATTGGAGAGCCCTGATGGGTACCAACTGAAATGGGGGAAAACACTTCAGGAGCCTATTGGAAAACCAGGCCGAAGGACCTTACCCATGGGTACATGTAGGAGTTGACTGCCTTGGTGGCAAGCCTGTCGCGGACTGTAGAGGTGGAGATATTGCCAAAACCACCAGTGACATCTAGGAAGAGGATTGAGACCTGAAGCTTCGGACGCAGGAAAACTAGAACCTCATGAGACAGAGTGGCTGTCCCGTCAAAGGTACTTAAACCCGGGAGGGAGCTGGATTGGTCTACAGAAAGAAGGCACTAGAAACAAGCAAGGGCACAGAGACACCTCACTGTGACTCTCAAAGAATATTAGAGACTGTCACAAGGAGCACAATTATTGGGAATGAGGCTGGCATATCATAGGGGGACTTTCTAGGCTTATCTACTAAAATGCCGCTAGCCTTCTTCAGGGAAGAGGGATGGTGCCTGTAGAGAACTAGTGGAGCAAGGAGAGAGATTAGGACACCTGGATTGATGGAGTATACCATTTTCCAAACCGAGTATGGTATTTGGTCTGGCCCAGGCATAGAGAAAAACCAGGAGCTACCAAGGGCATCAGATATCCACTCCGCCAACAGGGAGGGGACGTCCCTGAACTCACGCAGAATGGAGGTGAGTCTGACAGACAGTTTTGTAGGAAAGAACTATAAGAGGAGTGCCACGTTAATTGTTGCGAGGCTATCAGCCCCACTTATCTCCAGGAATATATCAGGAGACCTACCACAAGAAACTGCTTCACAGTCCTGAGGATCTCAAAGGTGGCCGATTTCAGGAAATCGCTCTAGTAGTCGTTTTCCACCGGCTTAAGGGCCTTGAAGTTAGGAAGCTGTGCCAGGTTGCATCTCAGCTTTTGAGAGGGGAGAGGATCCCTCCTCAAGGTCTGGACTGTAGTATGGAATGCAGACTTCTGTGCCGTAAGCTTGGGTGACCACCAAAGCTTTGACCTGTTCGATGGCCTATGGGCATGTGGATGTATTTTAAGCAGGGCCCTTAGTCTCCCCAGGGCTGTTTCAAACCAGGAGGAGAATGCATGGGCTATTGGCATAGGAGGGGGGGGATAGATCCTGGTGGCCCTTATCTTGTCTTCAAGAGAAAGGCAGTCAGTCTTCATCTAGGCGGGTGCTCCAGGGGGGGGGGCGCAGACCACAGGTTTGGTGAGGGTCGTTAGGATCGGCACATAGTCAGACCCGATTGGGGGCAGAAGGGTCTCCCACGCCTGGAGGTTCAGGGGCAGCGAAGTGCTTGTAAAAGTCAAATCTATCACCTTGGTTCGCAGAGCGGGGTTGAAGGTAAAGTAAGTGAGTGTACCAGGGGTGTGCAGAATGGAGAACCCTTTGAGTTCTACCCTCTGAAAGTGTGGGGTGGAGGCGGAGAGATCCAAGACTGAGAAGAAATGTTCTGGGTATGCGGCGGGGTGGTGGATAATAAAATCCCCAATGACCACCGTGGGCGTAATGGTACGGGGAAAGGCTACCTTCAGTGAGGTGGGCCAGTAAAAGGGGGAGCTGTTCCATGTGCTGGAGAGGTATACAATCCTGGGCTTGATACTGTAGGAGTCGAAAAATCCAACTGACAAATGAAAGTCAACAGCTATGCAGTTGCTCGCCAAGGAGAAGACTGAGAGAAGCGGGAATTGTTGGGTGGTGGCAAGGTAAAGATAGTAGGCCACTCTTGGTATACCACCATTGGGGCAGGAAGGTAAAAACTATTTAAAACCAGTAAACAAGGGAGGTCAGTTTCTGTATAGTAGGGTGTCCGGATGGGTAACCAGGGCAGAGGGGAAATCCAGCGGAGAAAAGGAATTAAAAAGGTAAAAAAACGCATTCCAGCTTCCTAAGCAGTTATATTGTGGAACGGATATTGGGTTTTGAGAGTCCACCAGAAGCGCGGAACTCATCGGGGAGGTGTGATCAGCCATTACACACCTTCTAGCATCTCAGGCGGGGCATAAGGAGTGGGACATTCTTGCTATGAGGGATTCAGCAGTGTACCTCCTGGGGAGTTTGGGGGCTGGGACAATGCGACATTTTGGGGAAACAATGCTACACCTAGGACACGATGTTTCTGCATCAAACAGGGGTAGGAGGGGTCATGCACCGGTTGAAGAATCCTCACTGGAGTTGTTGTTCATATCTATATCTTCAAACATCCAGCGGGGTAGGGGATTCCCTGCTGGGAGGAGGCAGTGGGGGTCTCGGTGGGCATTGTCGTGCAAAAGCCAGGTACTGAGCCTTGCAGACAGCACAGATTAAGGGGGAGGTTGGGCAGCAGTTGACCACTGCTCTTAGGTTCATGCCCTTGAGCAAGTGGTGTTCTGGCAGCGATGTGACTGCTCTTTGTAGGAGAGAGTGCAGATTGGACTCATAGGATGGTCAATTTTGCATCAGGCTGAATCGTGTCCATATTGCCAGCAATTACAGCATTGAGCGAGGCTGTTAGCTGAGTATGGTCTCGCAATCTTGCATTGAGAGGAGGAATGGTAAACTTTGTCCCACATGATGGCCTTATTTGCCAGTGCAACCGTCACAACCACTGATGTTGCCTGCTTGAGGATTGGCGAGTCACCGTCGGGGTTCAGGTAGAGGGTAGAGAGGATCTGGATGTTCTTAATATTCATGAGGGTGTTGCTAAGGGACAGCAGGAGGTCGTTGTCATCCCACAGTAGGTAGCCGACCAGAAGGGGGTGTATTGCGAGTTGGACCTCATTGAGGACCGGGCAAAAGGAGAGCCCAGAGGCATTGGCTACAAGAAAGGATTCATTCAGCCTGGCCGAGAGAGCATCGTTGTAAGGGGTATATGCAGTGGAATGTAGGAAGGGAGAAAGGAGTAGGAGTGTCAAAGCACCTCCATTGTTGACCCGAGCTGAGAAGGATAGTGGTAGATTGCAACTGACCTCACGAAGAATGGTGGCAGCAATATCTGAGAAAGAGGCTGCTAAGAGGTCGACGGGGGAGTGAGGAAAGGAGGAGGATCTGAGGGCGTAGAACCATTTCTCAGCTGCTGGGAGGATCTGCAGACCTTGTGAGGAGGATAAAGGGGCAGAGCCAGACACAACCTGGGCAGCTGATGGGGTGACTTTAGCCTTGGTGTTCAGTGGACGCCAAACTCTAGTATATAACTCAGGGATGTAGGCCAAAAATCTTAGAATGGAGAATCTGTCGAGGAAGGCCTATTGTGATAAAATAGGTAAGGTAAAGCTTTAAAGTGTGAAACAATATTATATTGATAAGATTTCTTCTCTGTTACTTGATGATGTCAGTGAAGCCCGGGAGGCCCTTCGATATTTACATCCGACTTCTGAGTTTTCACTGACTACTTCAAATTACGATGCCCGCGAAGTACCATACTGGTTTTAGTACGCAAACATCTAAAATCTTATAAGTGTGAACACCGTTTGACTCTGAAACTTATTGCAGCCTTTTTTGCGGTTACAGAATAGTATTCTGCCATTGAGATGACTGCGCTATTTGTTATACCAAATAGCGGCCACTAACTTAGTTCTCCGTGAAGACAATTATATTACTCTAGTGCAGTAGACTATCGTTCCAGTATTCTCTTCAGTCATGATGTAATCAAGGTCATGCCGGACCACCTTGTGCTAATTGCACGTGCGAGCCCAACGTGGCATCCTCTTAAGGGGTTTTGACTGATCTACATCTTCTATTTAGAGGGTGCTCCCCTTGGTTCGCGGGCCTCTGTAGAGGGGTCATATTACTAGGACAAACCAACCTACAGCTAATCTCACAAGGGGATGGGTGGATTCAGTATACCCCTAATAGCCTCCGCTATTGGGACATCGGCTTGAAGTGTGTTGCTGAAAATGTCCTGTCATCTTCGGCCGATAGTTTAGAAAGCGTGGGTTTGATGCCTACTAGCTCAATGTGCCTTTGGTGGACCTCTTCTGTTCCACTTGTCAGATGTCAACAAAGGTTCCCTCCTATATATCCTGCGAACAGGGTGTGGTTGGGCAGATGGCTGCGACATATGTGGTGTCATGAAGGGGGCTTCTAAGATGTCAGTTTTTGGTTATAGGACGCAACTCTTGAAATCTCGCTAATGACATGCAGGCCCCATAAGGGGGCCTGAGGCGGGTGTTGGCACTCCAGTAAATTGAGGGTCTGTGCACAGTTACCCTACTGTGAGGTCTGTGCACTTTGTCTCAGATTTCCATATGCCTAACATGAGCTCCCTTCTTCCAGGCTTCACCTCAAATACCTTTGTAACTGCTTTATTCTTTTTTTTCTAAATACATTTTAAGACTCAGCGTGGTCATGGTAAAAAACCTCCTGTGTTTACTTGACCAGGGTAGGAAAAGCTTTTCCTCACTATCTTACTTCTGCCCTTCCTGGCATGTCTCGGCTTTCATTATATGAATTTTCTACAACTTCTGCGGCGTTTTCCATACCAGTAGCTTTCTCCCATATGTTCTCATCTTCTGAACACCCATGCGATTTGATGAAGTACCACAGTTCCTACTTCTCTTAGTAGTGACCACATACCATTTTTCTGTTTGAGCGAACCTCGCTTTATACGATTTTTTCAACCTCGCAATGTACATTGCGCTCAATGTTTTCCAGTTTTCTTGGTGCTTGTTGGCGATTATCATGAACTAATTCATGATAGCGTTCCAATAGTGCGATGTGGAATATAGTGTGCTTGGTCCATTGATCGGATATGTTGAGCTTGAAGGCTCGTGATCTGCTTTTTTCAAAGATATAAAAAGGACCGCATAGCTTTAGGCTTAGCTTGTTTGATTATCATTGGGTGCGAATGTTTTTAGCATTTAACATTACTTTGTCCCTGATGTTGAAGTCTGGCTGTCATCGGGCTTTTTAGTCATAATATTTTGACATTCCTTCCCTTGTCTTTTCTTGTGACCCTTTTGCTTACTCATGAATTCTCTTGATCTCATTAGTATAGAGTATTGCTCCTGGATTTTGAGCTTCTCGCTCTTTCATCCATTCAGTCTGTGGATAGAATCTACAGTTTGGATAGAATGCCAACATCTCCTGAGCGTTGGTTCCCGAGTTGTTATAGGTATATTCAGCTATCGGTAGTAGCTGATACCAGTCATGGTGATTATAGTTGTTAAAACTTTGCAGGTATTCTTCCAGCTGTTGGTTGGTACATTCAGTTTCTCCATCAGTCGGAAGGAGGTACACTGTTGACATCCTTCGCTTAATTTCGATCACTTTGCAAAGGGATTTCTGAAATTCTCTTTCAAACTTTGAGTCCATGTCCATGACGATTTCGGTTGGCAGGCAATGTAGCCTCCGTACATCTTTCAGTTCTGTGTTTGAGACATTCTTGGGCATAGCCCAGGTCAGAAGTCCGATGAAACGTGCTATTTTTGTAAATGGATCAACTACTACCCTTACCTGAGTGCATCCTTGCCACTCTGGTAGTTGGATGATGAAGTCCTACGAGATGGACGCCCATGCAGTGTAGGGTATTTGCAGGAGTTGCAACCATCCATACTTAGCGTGTCGAGGCGATTTGTTATATTAGCATTCATCGCAGGATCGAAAGTACTCGTTCACCCATTGCACGAGTTTTTTCCCGTAGTGGTCATTCATGATTATCTCTAAAGTTCTTTCTGGGCTGAGATGTGCTGCAGCTTTTGCATTGTGACATCTTTCTGCGATCTCGGTATATAGTGTCTGACTATGTGGTACAAATGGTCTTTGCTTATAGTATAGTCGATCGTCGGTTGAGGTCCAGTCCTTGCGGAAATCTTTCTCTTCTTCTTGTAACCTAATGAGCTCTTCCCTTCGTTGCCTCCTAGCTGCATCTGTTCTGATAGCTGTGCGTATTTTGCTTAGGAATTCAGGATTAAACTGCTTCATACCATTTTGCAGGATAATGGTGATTGACATTAGAACATTTTCAGGTACTTCGGACATGTCATACCAATATTGGTTGTCTTTAGCCAATGCCTGTAGGTAGCTGATACTAGGTTCTTGTTCCTTTACGATCAAGGATCTTGTCGCTATATCTGTGCTTCTGAATCTTGTGGTTCCTCGTTTCCTGTCTTCCCAGTCCACCACCCCCATCATGCCTGAGGTGTCGACATTTCTATCACCAGCAGAGCTATGTGATCGCCCATTCTCATCTGGCAGTCCTTATTTTGAGGGGTGAATAATACGACCTTGTGTTCACCTGTTTAACCAGCATCGATTACCCCGGCACCGCTGGAGATTCCGCTTCAGACCGCCAATCTAGTTCTTGCAGCAACTCCTTTGCAAGTTCCTTTAGGTAACCCCACAGCTATACCCGTCCTTATTAATATTGGTCCATCTTTCCTCACAATGCCATCCTGCATAGCATACAGGTCATGTCCTTCCACCATTGTTGAGCCCTTCGTCGGCAAATGTGCCTTTTTGCTCAATCTCTTCACGCTAATAACGGGTTCCTTTCCACCTCTCAGCAGGTTCCAAATCCAAATTCTTATCTCCATCCCAGTCTTCCCCCCTCATCGCCTACCCTCGCTACCAGTGATACCAAGAAACCTTGCCGCTTTCAAGATTTTTTGTTCGCGATGCATAGCTTCCTCCTCCAGCTGGTACTCGAGCTATAGGCTTGATGCATTAGGCTTTCTGCCCTTTGTGCCTGGCTGGTATACAATGCAGAAATTGTATTCTACCAACTTCTAAACCTATCGAATTTGGTGACCACAGGAGACTTTCGAGTTGAGCCAGTATTGTAGGCTCTGATGGTCAGCAAAGACTTTAAGCGGTTTTTCCGTTTCGATCAAGTAGTATGTACATTCTTTAAATGCTTCTAGGATCATGTGAAGTCCTTTATCATGAATCTCATGATTGTGCTCCACAGAGTTTAGTTTTCTGGAATGGAATGCTACTAGATGTAACCTTTTCTCGAAATATTGAGAAAGAACACAAGCGAGTGCGAAATCACTAGAGTCAGTTTCCACTACCATCTCTCTTCCTCAAAAGATATGATGTAGTATGGGGGCAATTGTGAATCGCTGGTTTAGTTCTTCCAGTACCGTATCTTGTTCTACTCCCCATTTGTAATACTAAGGATTTTCGGCTAGTGTCTCAGTTATGGGTTTACAAATAGTGGAAAGGTTTTTTATAAATCGTCGGTAGAAGTTAGCGAATCCGATAAAGACTTGTACTTTGCGTACTGACTTAGGTGCTTTTCAAACCATTATGCATTCCACCTTGCGGGTGCTCATCATCTCCCCATCGTCTGCTGCTATATAGTGGAAGAATCCTACCTCCATGGTCTCGAAGGTCGCCACCTTTTAGCGATACTGCTAATTGCAAGTCCGATAGACTTAGTACAACTCTTTTGACCGTGTCGTAGTATTATTTTTCATCGCTTAGGTCGATCAGAACATCGTCGTGACAACTCATGTCTCTGACGTCTAAGTATTCTTTGAGTACTTGGCCCATCAAATCTTGGAATGTTACCAGAGCGTTAACCAATCCCAAAGGCCTAACATTATATTTGTAGTGTCTGTAACTTGTACGGAATGTCATTTTCCATTCATCTCTTTCCTTTATCCTAATCAAGGAGTAACCATCTTGAAGGTCTAACTTGGTGAAGATTTTTGCGCCAGCTACTCTATCTCTGAGTTAGGAGATTAGTACAAGGGGACTTTTGTGGCGAAAGTAATCTTGTGTAGATTGCGGTAATCCACAACTAGTCATAGCGTGCCATCTGGCTTAGGTATGAATAATATGGGTGCTCCTGCTGGCGATTGGCTCTGCGTGATTGTTCCTTGATTTATCATCCGTTCCAAGTATTCCTGTAAAGCCTTAAGCTGTTTTTCGGATAGTGGATATATCTGTCCCCTGGGCGGAGTGGAACCTGCAATCAACTGGATTCTATGATCAAATGTGCGATATGGAGCTAATTCTTCTGCTGTCTGGGCTTCAAATAAATGTTGGTAATACCAGTACTCCATCGGGAATGATTCGAGTTTCAGCGTATTTTTGCTGGCAGCAATTCTTCCGCTGTAGCATGCATTCAGATGCCAAGTGACTGATTCGTCATATTCGCACACATC
Source organism: Tuber brumale (assembly GCA_014065205.1). NCBI lineage: Eukaryota > Fungi > Ascomycota > Pezizomycetes > Pezizales > Tuberaceae > Tuber > Tuber brumale. The sequence goes on along the minus strand of JACCEG010000797.1, from coordinate 9,687 downwards.
CGCTATTCCTTCCCCTTCTTCCACACAGTTTTCACAACATTTTGCGGAGAAAGTACACTTTTCTGCATCTTCCATGTGCGACACTGTGTGTTCACGATGACTCCAACCAAATGGAATTATTATTCCGTAATGGACTGCCTTAGCCACTTCACACGATACTTTGGAGATGTGTCGGTTCTTCCATATTTCTAATTCAATAGGGAGAGTATAACACTTCCCATCTGAGTCAGCTGACGATAGATCAAACCTCAGATATCAACTGCATTATCGTGTTCTACTGTAAAAACACGAAGGTCTACAACTAGGTCCTTATTCATAAGGAACATGTAGGATCCTGAGTCAAATAAGACTTTTACCTTGTATTTCTTATCGTGTATGTAGAGGTAGCGATACCCTGTCCACAGTTGTATTGCTTTGCTTTAGGAGCATCCAATTCTGCGCCCGCGGCGCGGGTATGACTTCCTTGGTTCTTGCGTTTAGACCTCATGGGTGTTGGGTGTAAGTAACAAAATGTTTCCAGAAATGGACGCATAGTTGCGACCATTAAGGTCTCCTCAGATAAACTAGTAACTCGTTAGCTTTAACAATCTGGTTCTACGTACTAAGTGGCATTTCACCAATACTCAATTGTGCATGACCAGTTTTCAGGCCTGATGCCTTCTCCCTACACCTGAGACCTACGCTTACAGGAGATTTTCGAGCAGTTATTAGCCATTTTATTCCCCTGGTGCAGGGTTCACACCTTTACGGGTCTTTTCCTTAGGGATTTGGTTATCCATCCAGCTCCCGCACATGGGCCTTGCGCACCAAAGCGGTATATCGCTATCTCACAGTCTAGCCAGAAGGCGAGATAGTATACACATATAATACGACTCAGACTCGTGTAGTAGGTGGAATGGCTTGCATCTGTTGTCCTCCTGTCGTGTACTGTTATAATGTAGATCTTGCATTGCAATGTCCCAACTTCTTCTGCATAGTAACTTGCTTGCACATACGTAGCAGGCGGCCACTATGTGATACGAGAAACTTCGAACTGTTGGCTCCCAGACCATGTGGGCATGTCAACTATTCTCTCTTTTGATCAAGACTCTCCATATATTGATTCTTGTATTTGAGCTTGTAAGTCCCTTGTAGAGTCCCTTTACTTAAAGCCTACTTGCTTTCATCTTGAAAGGAGAGACTTGCTTCGTGCCACCTGGATCATGTTGAGTTTCGACTACCGCAGTTGCACATGGAATACCGGAATCCCCGTCGTGGTCGGTACCCAATACACCTCAGGTAAATGGGGTTCCCTATTTTGATTCCAGCTCCATCTAGACACTGAATACCCAATCGCCATCACAGTTGGTGCCAATGAACTGACCTAGGTCAGCTCCTCGTTGTCCGCCAATTCCCAGGTGTTATTAACTCCAACTAGGATTTGGAACATCACGACTCAGCGAGCTAATTTAATCATCGCAATAGCCGATCTAGCTCGTTGAATACCTATTTTTATTGGCCTTGAGCTGACTGTTTCTCCCAATACATGAGCATCTCCCTAACATGTCTGGTAGGTGTGGTTTACATTTTCCACAATGTGTACAATCTTAGTATCTCCTCCAAGTGTCTATTACGGTCTGTGGGATGCTGCTATGGGCCTGCTCGAAGTTTGTTTGGATGGTCTTTGTCGTACCTCTCAACCTTTTCCTAGGCCTCTCCCACTCATTGTTCCTTTTCCGCTTTCGTGGTGGGACTCAACCTCCTTTGACATAAGGTTTATTTTTCCTTTGTCGCTTCGGTTTAGAGTCCTGTCGGCCTTCTCTTTTCACCTCAGGGTCTACTTTTAGCTGTGGCGGTTGGGATTTCCCCAACTGTTGCCTTGCGAGAAGTCCTTCTTCGGATCAACCATATAGCCTGAGTGCCTCCTCCCATTCTTGATCCGTTGTACACCGCAAGGCCGTCAACCTGCGGACAATATTTTTCAGAAGTTTGTTTTCCACTTGCTACCTCCAGGATTCCCCAGTCACGCGTGCCCTGACATTATGGTTTGCATGACCATGAGGTAAGGTTCGATACTGCTTTCATACTCAACCAGCTTCATGGCTCGAAGGGCCATATTGTCGGCTTCCACGGGATAACAACGTTGGATCATATCGTGTTCACAATGAGTCCACATAGACGGTTCTGGCTGTTGCAGTTCCCCCTGAAGTCCTCCATAGCCTTCCGGTACCAGTTGGTATAATGAAGAACTATGTCTCCTCTAGTGTCCTTGAGCGCGTATATAACTCTTTCTCGGGCATTGTCCCAGATTTGTGGCTTTCTCACGAAATAGTCTGTGTATTTTATAATCCTCAGGTATATGTCTGGTCTGGACTTATCCTCAAAGAATGGGGGTGGCTCTGATGGTCGCTACAAGTTAAGCACTATTGCATTGGCAACTGCTTATATCCTATTAGTCTGTTCTGGTATTTGTCCATGACGGCCGTGACTGGGACTTCTTCTTCTTCTTCCTCTCTCCTCATCATCGTCATCATCATCGCTAAAATTTCCGGGGTTACCTCCTTGGCCACCTGATGGGGATGCATCAGTGGCTTCCCTGCCTTTCCCTTTTCCATTCATATAGGCGGAGCATAATATTCTTTGTCCTCTGCCTCTTTGACTGCGGGCAAGGGTGTGTGTCCTGCAGCTTGAGGACTTGGTACAGCAGCCAACATCTAGTTAATTGACACTGTTAATACATTCAGTGTATTATTTGTCTCATTATTCGGCCACTGTTGCTAGTCTTGGGACCTGTAGATCTCCGCTTAGTACGTAGTCTAGTCTAGACACATTTGTCCTATGGTATGGTTGTCCTCTCTTTCGCAAGTGATGCATTGTTTTCGCAATTCTAGGAATTCCTCCATTAGGTTGATGTCCATTTGTTCTAATGTCGGATCTCTGGCTAATGCCACTTGGCTCTCTTGACTGAGTGTCCCCTATAACCTCATGGTTACCTCTTAATGTTCCTGTTTGCGCGTATCTAAGGCATCGATCTTTTTCGCCACTTCTCATAGCATTCCTTCCTGGATCCCCTTAACTTCCTATTCCATGTTTGCCACCTGCATCAATCAGAGCGCAATATCCCTATCATGGACCTGTTGTCCTTCTGCAATTTGCAGTTGAACCATAAGTCACTTTAAGGTATTGTCCTAGGTGGCTCCCTTCAAATGTTTGATGGTGATATTGGCCTTGTCAAGTTAGGTGTCTATATCTTGTCTTATTCAACCCAAGGTAATCGTCAGATGGGTAGCTAGCTTCGCTAGGCTAGCAGCATGGTCTCCTCCTTGCTTTGGCATAGAGCATGGGGATATGGAAGGTGTGCTTGCCATGCTAGAAGATTGTTGAGTGGGCAAAGCCCCTCTCCGGAATGCTGGTTAAGGAGGCATTGATGGGGAAGGACTCCATATGGCTGAATCCTTGGTTTTATCCACTGTATCAGGTCGGGTATCCATAAGTTCTCCCACCGTTATTCTCTTTTTCAGGTCTTGTGGTATTTCAGCCATCGAGATACTTTTCAGGTAGACTAATTGCTCTAATAGACTTGGAGAAGTGATTAGTGGTACTTTGTACTAGAGTTCACGATATTCTTGAAACGGTTTAAGAAATCATATATAAGGTATCCAACGTCTGAAATCCTCTAGAGGTATAGGTATAAAGAGGTTTGGTTAATCTGATTCTGAACTCTGGACCTCAATTTTCCTTTTCTCCAGGTTTAAAATGTACTAGTAGTACATATATGGGTTTTCTAGGCCAAAGCCGAGGCAATTTCTAGCCCACAGATAGCAATACCTGATTTCTTTTTCTCTGAGGACTGGGTACCACAATCGACGAGGTCTACTAACTTGGTAGAACTCCACTCAAAGTTCAGACCATGCCTGGTACAATACAAGAGATTGAATTGATCCCTCTGTTATGATCCCTAACGGTTATCAGTTGTGAGCAACGGGTAGGCGATACTTCTCTTCTCATGTGTCGCGATGATTGTTCTTAGACCTGTGTCTACGATAAGGTGGGAGAGACCCTCGTGTCTCAAGTCCTTATCGCCTATCGTACTCTTTCTTCAACTCTACTCGCGCAGTAGAGTTCTTATCTCGTAGGTAGGTGTTCGTAAAGAGCGTACAGGTTTTATATTCGTAAAAGCATAAAGTAATAAGTAAGGAAATAACTTAGAACGAAGCGTGAAAAGCCTATCTACTCGGCCTTTTTTGTTTTCTTTTTTTTTCTTTTTTTTTTTTTTTTTTTTTTT
>JACCEG010000796.1:7983-21020 GCA_014065205.1 Tuber brumale | reverse complement strand
GTGGTAGCATTGACTTTATAGGTATCGAGTAGTTGGTATTCTCGTCCATACACAGCCTTATATGGTGACATTCCAATAGTATCGGAGTGACCTGCATTGGAGTAAGCTGTTACTTCTGGGAGGGAGGTAAGCCATTTGGTCTGGCGGGCATTCACAACATTCCTTAATGCTGTTTTCAGTTCTCGAATCTTTCTTTCTTCTTGTCCATTGGTCTGGTGGTGGCCAGGCGTAGCCATAATGTGTTTGACTCCTATCGTCTTCAAAGTTTGTTTCCAAAACCGGGAGGTGAACCGAGGATCAGCATCGCTAACAATCGACGTAGGTATTCCATGAGGGGTGAAAATATGGTGACGGAGTAACTCCATAGTCGAAATTGCAGCAGCGTTTACTGATATTGGTATCAGCCAGCTGAAACCAACCGCTCTATCTACTACCACCAGTACTGAATCATATGCTTTCAGCTTCGCAAAGGGACCCATGAAGTCGATAGCATAGCTTGAAAATATCTCCGAGGGAAAGGGAAGTGAAAGGGTGTTTCCAGTAGGTAATGTAGTCCTTTCCCGGTTCAGTTGACAGATGTCACATTGCTGGACATAGTCTTTGAAATCTTTCCTCATCTCCGGCCAGTAGATGTATTCTGTTGCATACCGGAGGTTTCGACCAGCGCTATGGTGTCCTTTATTATGTATTTCTCCTATCATCAGCTCTCTTAGTGTTTCTCCATTCACTCCATGACCCTTTGGAATGTAAAGGCAATCTTCTCCTCCTCTTGTGGTAGCGTACAGTAGCCCATTGCGTATTTGGTAATGTTGCATCATTCCGTTTTGTGAAGTTATTTTGGAATCCTTTGCTAACTGATAGATAGGGTCGTTTCTATATCCTTTAACCATCTGTTCCCTCCAAATGTTCTTCATATCATCCACTCCTTTGATGATATCCCTTTCGTCCACCACTCTTTCTAATACCGTAACCTCCTCCTCCTCTTCAGGTGTTTCATACACTTTGTAAAGCTCGCGCTTCTCGCGAGGTAGGGAGGGTGGTTCCACTATCGGAACCTCATTCAGGTATGCGAGGGGCCCTCCATAGAGGGGCTCGCTGTGGTGGTGTTCAGGGTACTCGAAAAGCTGACTTTCGGTAGGGGGTGTGCCACAGCCTAGCGCTTTATTGACACATTCTTTAATGGCTCGGACATCGAGGCGGGGGCGTGGTGAGTGGGTATCTCTATCATTGTGTTCGTCATTAGTGTTAGGCGGAGTTTCGATAACTGGTGGACTGCTGCAGGGGGAGCCGGCATAGATCTTAGTCTTCGGTTTCAATTCCTCGTGGTCAGGACAGAAAGGTATGTTGCAGAATGCCCCGTGCATTGATGCGTGTTCAAGTTCCTCCTCACTCCTACCACTGGTGTAACTTCGCTGGTCCCCCCAATCGTTTAGGGGTTCGCTATTTCTGTAATCGTCTGCATCTAGCTGTGCTTGCTCCAGGCTGCAGTTGCTTCCACATTCTGAGTGAGCACCGATGTGCTCAACTGTGAAGGTTTCGAATCGAGACATTTCGTGTTCAATAGTAGGTTCTTCGTAAGAAAGAAAGGATGAAATAGGTGAGGAAATAGGTAAATCGTCTTCTGATGTAGGATCGTTTGCGGTATTTGGGTAATTATCATTTTCATCATAAAGACGGGATAAAGCATCCGCTAAATAGTTCCATTTTCCTGGTCTGTACAATATTTCAGTATCATACTTCCCAATAAACCCTCGCCATCGTAACTGTTTTTTGGTGGGTGTTCGGCTTATCTTGAGGTATGTCAGAGGTAGGTGATCTGTGACAATAGTAAACTTGCTTCCTGCAAGTATGTGATGAAATGCCGTTAGTGCATCAACTATCGCTAGAGCTTCCTTGTCGGTTGTGTCATAATTTATTTGTGCATTAGATAATTTCCTGCTTTTAAGCGAAGTAGGTCTGGCTTTTTCTGGTGTTTCTCCTTGTCCTACCCATGCTCCCACACCTGTGTTGGATGCATCGGTTATCAACCATATTGGAAGTGACGAATCATATTGTAGTGGTTTCATAACCTCGTATTTCGAAACAAGTTGCTTAACATTATTCATGGCTTGGTCTTGGGTGGCGGTCCACATAAATTCTGCAACTCTTGTTAGTTCCGTTAGGGGTGATGTAATGGTTGCAATATGTGGCAAAAACTGGCTGATGTAGTTGACCGTTCCTAGAAATTCCTGTAACTGTTTCTTAGTCTGTGGCGTATTCCATTCTTCGATCTTTGCTATTTTTTCTGGTGCTGGTTAGAGTCCTTCATCATTGATGACATGGCCCAACACCTCTATGCTTGTGGTGAATAATTCTGATTTCTTCCTGCTTGCTTAGAATCGTGCCTCCTTCAGCTTGTCGCAAATCAGAGTTATGTGTTTCAAATGTTCAGACTCTGTATTGGAAAAAATGAGTATATCATCAATATATACCCACATGAATCATCCTAGGTAGTCGGCGAATAGATCGGACATTATGCGCATGAATGTTCCTGGAGCGTTCATATCTCCTTGTAGCATTACTTTGCTAACAAAATATCCCAATAGTGTTTTAAAAGCGTTTTTGCTCACATCCTCTGGTTCCACTCTTGTTTGAAAGTAGGCATTGCTAAGATCGATTTTACTGCGGTATCTTGCCCTAGCTAGGGCATTCATGATCATCTTTTGGTCTGGAATGGTTTCAACATCTTTGATTGTAATCTCATTCCTCTCTGTGAGATCTACTAATGGCCTCATTCGTTTCTTGTCCTTTTTTTACTTGTGCAAACATGGGTGCTGCCGATGAAACTGCTTGTCTCTTGATAATTCTGGCTTTCTCCTTTTCTCTTAGCCATATGCTCATATCGGTTGCCCATCGTTTCGGTATCGAGTAGGTAGCTAATGAGCGCTGCTCTTTCCCTGGTTGCAGATCTATCTTATGAGTGATCTTTCTTAGGGGTGGTAAGTCTTGCGGTATTTCATCGGGAAATACTTCCGGGTGTTGGCTCATGACATCTTCAGTGCTGATCACCGCTGCTCGGATCATACCACTAGTAGGTGTGCAAATAATTCGAACATTCTGTTTGGGAAACAGTATTGCTAATTTGCCACATTCGATTTGAGCTTGGTGTTGTTCTAGGAAAGGCATTCCTATCAGTGCATCATATTTCGCCAGGTTTCCGACCAACATCTTAGTTCCTGGTGCACTCAGCTTTCCTGCTGATATGTTGACAGAACATTCTTTATGACCTTCGGATCGTGATCCTTTCATAGCTAGGTGTATTCTGATGGGTGTTTTTAATTCCTGACAAGGAATTCCGTACGTTGTCACAAAGGTAGCGCTAATCAGGTTTGCTCCTATTGATCCGGTATCGAACAGGACTCTGGCTTCTTTGCCATTGATGTGCATCGTTCCTTCGAGAGCGTCATGGGGTTTAATGTTTGTTGGTCTAGCCGCCATCGTGATAATGTCTTCCTCTTCTTCCTCTATTTCCATACCATTGATAAACACCTCTTCCGCTAGTTGTTCTTGTTCCATTCTGTTGGAGGTAACTTCTTTCTTTACCTTAGCCTTGCCCTTGCCTTTGCCCTTCTCTTCTTTGCTAGTACAGTCTCTTGCTAGATGTCCTTTACCTCCGCAGGTATAGCAAAGACCTTTTTCTTTTCATTCCTTAGGTTTGGAGTGGGGCTTGTTGCTGGTTTTCCGATTGTCCTTCTGGCCTTCATGTTTGGAAATGTATTCCTTCACTGGTTTTTCGAACCTTTCTTTCCCATAAGCACCAGTGCTTTTTAGGGTAGCATTTATGCTTTCCACATTTTGTATAGCTTCCATAACAGTGTCAGTTTCAGCATGCTGTAATTCCGCTTCTTGCCGTAGTCTAGGGTACATGGTCTTGAAGAACTGTTGAATGAAGGCATAGTCGCTTATGGTATTTGCAGGTAGGCGTGATTGGAATATTAGCATGTCGGTTGCTATGGTTGATATTTGCTTTATCTTGCCATTATGCACTCGCGTGATTTCATGGAACTTGCGATAGGTATCATCTTTCTGTTTTGAAGACTGGAATCTTTCTCGTAGGAATCCAACAAGGTCTTCTCTAGTCATGTCTTCACCGAAATATTCTGCTACTTGGAAAGCTGCTTCTTGAGCTCGTCCTTCAGTATAGAGGATCCAATAGTTTCCTCTGCCAGCCTCGCTAGTCCGTAGTCCATTAATCCGTAGGTATAACTGTATTGAATTATACCATCTATCGAACGCTTCTGGTTTGAGGTCATCTCCTTCACCAGTAAACTTACTGGATGAAGGTACTTTGATACTGAGTTTGGCTGTAACAGCTGGGTTAGGCCTAGGTGTCGGTGGTCTAGGCACTTCTGGTGCTGGGGCTCCGGACCCTGAGGGTCCTGCTTCAGAAGCCATGTCGTCTGATCCTTTATCGCTATCTGAGCTTTCTGGATCGTTACTTGGTAGTGCTGGAGGTACTTGTGTACCTGTAGACTTTCTTGGGGATTCTGGGTACCCTCCGGGGGTAGTGGTTGGCGGTTCCAGTGGTTGTTGTAATGTTTCTCCTGTTGATTGTTCCGCAGCGTCTCTGGCTAACTGCCTAGTGGCTGCTTAGCTTGCTGCCTGTGCCAATGCTGGAGTCTTCGTGAACCGTCCTTTGGAATCCCTGGTGCGCTGTTGAGAACCTTTCTCAGAGGCCTTGCCTTTACTTGGTCCTAAAACGCCTTCTATCTTGATAACTTGCTGAGGTTAAAAAAATGTAACCGCCTCTCGGGAGATGCGGTAATCATAGGGTTAACGGGCTTTGTTCTGTACCAAGGCAGTAGCTAGTGAATCAAAGTCCAGAGGATTTAGCCAAGATTGTTGAATAGACTTCTTACTGTATCGCGACTACTGAAGTCTCCGAGATGTTTGGTAGGTCTCAAACTAAAGATTCTTGAAGTGAACTGAAGAGAGTAACTGTTCAACCAAGTATATTGAAAACTCTGTCTGCCAAAGTCTGCTCCTTCTAGCGAGAAGAATAGCAGTTCTTAAATACACTTCCAAGGCTACCGGGAGCCTTATTCTCATAACATAATGGACTCCGAAAAGGTAGCCCTGAAACAAAACATAAAACATATAGAGTATCAAACCGATACTTGAAACCAAACATAAAACATATAGAGTATCCAACCGATACTCGAAACCAAACATAAAACATATAGAGTATCAAACCGATACTTGAAACCAAACATAAAACATATAGAGTATCAAACCCTATACTATCAGGCTAGAGGCACACCTCATTTTCCTGAAACATATTCAAAACTCAAACAGTATCAACTGATACATGAAAATCCTAACCAGTAACCAGTACCGGTTACAATATCTAGCAAGCTGGCCAAATCATGGACTCCTATTATGTTAGGGATATGGATATCTGAGACAAAGTATACAGACCTCATAGTAAGATAACTGTGCACAGACCCTTGATTCTTTAGAGAGTCAACACTCCTCTTCAGCCCCCTTATGAGGCCTGCATATCATTAGCGAGATTTCAATAGTGGTTTAACCTACTTCTAAGTATTATGAGAATTCTAGATAAATTGCCAGATACTGTTAGGATAGGAGGAGAAGCATCGGTAGGAGTTCTTCAAAGATAATAAATCTGAGGGGAAGATAGAATGAGTATTTATTAGGTGGACGCCAAACCCTAGTATAACTGAGGGATGTAGGCCAAATCTTTGATCAGAGAATCTGTCCAGGAAGGCTCATCTTGATAAAATAGGTAAGGTAAAGATTTATATGTGTAAACGCTTTTATATTGATAAGATCTCTTCCATTGCTTGATGATATCTGTAAAGCTTGGGAAGCACTTCGATATTTATATCCTGCATCTGAGTGTGCGTGGACTACTTCTAACTACTATGCCTCCAAAGTACCACTCTGGTTTTAATATGCGAATGTACAGAATCTTATAAGTGCGAGCACCGCTTGACCCTGAAACTTATCACACCATTTCACGGTTACTGAATAGTATTCCTCCATTGAGATGACTGCGCTATTTGTTATACCAAACAGAGGCCTTCAACTTAGTTGTCTGCATAGACTATTATATTACTCTAGTCTTGTTGACTATCATTCCAGTAGTCTCTGCGGTCATGAAGTGATCAGGTTCATGCCGGGCCACCTATTGCCAATTGCAAGTCTGAGCCCAACGTGTCAGCATCTTAAGGGTCTCTGACTTATCTAGGTCTAGCTTTTTGAGTGTGCTTCCCCTTAGTCTACTGGCCTCCCTGGAGGGGTGCAATTACTAGAACTAACCAACATACAGCTGATCTCAAAAGGTATGGGTAGATTCGGTATGCCCTCAATAGCCTCTGCTACTGGGACATCCTCTTGAAGTATTTCACTAAAAATGTTCTGTCACTTTGGCCCCATAGTTTAGGAAGCCTAACTTTGAAGCCTACTATCTCAATGTTCCTCTCACAGATTTCCTCTGTCCAACTTCTGAGATGTTGCCAAAGGTCCTCTCTGATAGAACCTGCAAACAACATGCAGTTGGACGGACAGTGGTAGCATATATGGTGTTATGAAGTGGGCTTCAATGATGTGACATTTTAGTTATAGGACGCAACTCTCGAAATCTCTCTAATGACATGTGGGCCCCATACGGGGGCCAGAGGAGGATGTTAGCTCTCTGGAAAACTGAGGATCTGTGCGCAGTTACCCTACTATGAGGTCTGTGTACTTGTCTCAGATTTCCATATGCTTAACATGAGCTCCCTCCTACTAGGCTTCGCCTCGAATGCTGTTATAACTTTCTATGATTCTTCTAAATACATTTTAAGACTCAGTGTGGTCAGGGGAAAAAACATTCCATGTTTACTTGACCATGGGAAGAAAACCTTTTCCTCGCTATCTTACTTTTGTGCTTCCTGGCATGTCCGGATCTTCATTATGAAAATTCCCCACAACTTCCTCCACATTTTCTATACTGGTAACTGGCTCCCTTGTATTCTCATCTTCTGAACAACCTTGCAATTTGACAAAGTACCACAGTTCCCGCTTCTCTTGATAGCGGCTGTGCACCCGTTTCCTGCAAGAGCGGATCTCGCTTCTTACAATTTTTTCAACCTCCTATTGTAGATCGCTGTCAATGTCCTCTAGTTCTCTATGGGGTTGCTGGCGATTATGATGAACTGATTCGCGGTAGAGTTCCAGTAGTGTAATATGGAATATGGGATGGATGTTCTATCGATTTGATATGTTAAGCTTGAATCAAAATTCATGATGCTCATTTCTCTAAAATTTGAAAAGGACTATAAAGCTTTGGACGTAACTTCTTTGATTTCCATCAGGTATGAATGTTCTTTGTGTTTAACATTACTTTGTCCACGATCTTGAAGTCTGACTGTTGTCTAGCTTTCCGGTCATAGTATTTTGACATTCCTTCCCCTGTTTTTTCTAGTGACCCTCTCGCTTGTTCATGTATTGTCTTAATCCAGTTCGCGTAGAGCATTGCTCCTGGATTTTGAGCTTCTCACTCCTTCATCCACTCTGTCTATAGATGGAATGCGTAGTTCGCATAGAATGGTGACATCCCGGGAGTGTTGGTTACGGAGTTGTTATAGGCATGTTCAGCTAGTAGTAGTTGCTGATACCTGTCATCCTGATCATAGTTGATAAAACTTTGAAGGTATCCTTCCAGCACTTGGTTGGTACATTCTGTTTGTACATCAGTTTGAAGGTGGTATGCCATTAACATCATTCACTTTATTTCCTGTACCTTGCAAAGGGATTCCCAAAATTCTCCTGTGAACTTTGAGTCCATATCCGAGATGATTTCCATTGGTAGGCCATGCAGCTTTCATACTTCTCTCAGGAATACGTTTGTGACATCTTGTGCCTTAGCCGATGTCTGTAGTCCGATGAAATGTGCTATCTTTGTGAATTAATCCACTTCTACCATTATTTGAGTGCATTCTTGCGACTCTGGTAGTTGTACCATAAAGTCTACTAAGATGGATGCCCATGCTGTATAGGGTATTTGCAGTGGTTGCAATAATCCGTACTTGGTATGTCTGCACAATTTATTATGTTGACATTCATCACAGGATGATACATAGTCATTGATTTATTCTCCAAGTCCTTTCCAGTAGAAGTTCCTCACAATGATCTCCAAGGTTTTCTCTTGTCCAAAATGTCCTGCAACTTTTGCATCGTGACATCCTTCTACGATCTTGGTACATAGCACCTGACTATTTCGTACAAATAGTCTTTGCTTATAATAGAGAAGATCATCAGTTAAGGTCCAATCCTTCGGGAAATTCTTTCCTTTCTCTAGTAGCCTTATGAGTTCTTCCCTCTATTACCTCGAAGCTATATCTGATTCAATAGCTGCCTGTATTTCGCTTAAGAATTCAGGATTGAACTGCTTCATACTGTTTTGTAGGATGATGGCATTTGACATTAGCACTTTCTCCGGTACTTCTGAAATGTCATATCAGTGTTCGTTATCTTTAGCCAATACCTGTTAGTAACTGATAGTAGGTTCTTGTTCTTTTATGATGAAGGATCTTGTCACTATATTGGTGCTTCCAAATCCTGCAGCTCCTTGTTCCATCTTTTCCAAGTCATTTACTTCCATCATGTCTGAAGTATTGATTTTTTCTACCACCAGTTGGGCTATGCGATCGCCTGTTCTTATCTGGCAGTCCATGTTTTTATAGTTGGAAAGTACGACCTTGAGTTCACCGGCATAATTGGCATCTATTATTCCAGCTCCGGTGGAGATTCCACTGTGCACAGCCAATCTGCTTCTTGAGGCAATTCTTCCATAAGTTCCTTCGGGTAGCCCCACACCTATATCCATCATTATTAATGCTTATCCATATTTCGGGACAATGTTATCCTCTATAGTGTATAGGTTATGCCCTGCTGCCATTCTTGAGCCCTTTGTTGGCAAGTATGCCATTTGGCTCAATCTTTTAACCCTAATCACAGGTTCCTTTCTACCTCTTCGAGGTTCCAAATCCAAATCCTTGTCTGTATTTCAGTCTTCTCCTTCATCACCTACCCTCACTACTAGTGATACCAAGAAATTTTCTGATTTCAAAATTTTCTGTTTGCGATACCTAGCTCTCTCCTCAGGATGGAACTCCAGCCATCTGCTTAATGCATCAGGCTTTTCACCCTTCATGCCGAGTAAGCATACAATACAAAAATTGTACTCCACTAACTTCTGAGTGCATCAAATTTGACGGCCACTCCAGACCTTTGCGATATGGAAGTATTATAGGTTCTGATAGTCGGTAAAGACTGTAATTAGTTTTTCCATTCCGATCAAGTAGTATCTCTATTACTTAAATGCTTTCAGGATTGTGAGAAGTTCTTTATTATGAATTTTGTAATTGCGCTACGCTGAGTTTAATTTTCTTGAACGGAATGCTACTGGACATAGCTTTTTCTCAAAGTATTAAGAAAGAACACAACTTAGTGCAAAATCACTAGTGTAGGTTTCTACCACTTTCTTTCTTTCTGGAAAAAAGTCATGGAGTATTGAGGCTGTAGTGAATTGGTACTTTAGTTCCTCAAAAGCTGTATCTTGTTCTACCACCCATTTGAAATTCTTTGGATTTTCCAGTAATGTCTCAGTTATTGGCTTGCAAATTACCAAGATGTTTTTTATAAATTGTTGGTAGAAGTTAGTGAATCCAATAAAGACTTGCACATCTCTAACTAATTTAGGTGCCTTCCAAACTATTATGGATTCCACCTTACGGGTTCTCATTGACACCCTATTGACCACCACAATATAGTCTAGAAAATCTACCTCTTTGGCATGGAAGGTCCATTTCTTTAGCAATACCGCTAATTGAAAGTCTGATAGACATTGTAAAATCCTTTTAACACCTTTGATGGGTTCCTTTTCATCCTTTCGAATCTATAAAGATATTGTCAAGGTAATACTTGACTCCCACGTCTAAATACTCTTTAAGTACTTGGTTCATCACATCTTGGAATGTTGCGGCAGCATTGACCAACACAAATAGCATCACCTTATATTCATAGTGCCCATATCTCATCCGTAATGCCATTTTCCACTCATCTCCTTCCTTAATTCTAATCAAGTAGTAGCTATCCTTAAGATCTAACTTGATGAAGATCTTAGCACTCGCCATTCCTGTTTCAAAGTTCGGATATTAATCGAAGAGGATATTTGTTGACGATAGTAATCCTATTTAGATTTCAGTAATCCATGACTAGACATAATCTCCCATTGGGCTTGAGTACGAATAATATAGGTGCTCTTGTAGGGGATCGACTTCGGGTAATCTTTCCCTATTTGATCATCGTTTCCAAGTATTCACTTAGGCCCTTGCGCTGTTTTTCTAATAGTGGATATATCGGTCCCCATGGGGGAGTTGATCCTAGAATCAACTTGATGTCAGAATCGAAAGTCCATCTTAGAGCTAGTTTTTCTGCTGTCTGGGCTTCAATCAAATGTTTGTAATGCCAGTATTCTTTTGGTAACAATTCAAGTTCCACGGTATTTACGATAGTTCTGATTCTTCCGATATAATACGTGTTTGGATCCCCAGTGACTGATTCGTTATATGCAAATATATCCGCTATTCCTTCATCTTCTTCCTCACTATTTTTACAACCTTTTACGGCGAAAGTCTAATTTTCTGCTTCTTCTATGTGACACGCTGGGTGTTCATGATACCACCAACCAAATAGAATTATCATTCCATAGTGACCTGTTTTAGCCTCTTCAAATGACACTACAGAGTGGTATTGGTTTTTTCCTATTTCTAACTTTATGGGTCGAGTATAACATTTCCCTCCTGAGGCAGCTGATGAACCATCAAAGCCTAACATATCATCTGCATTGTTGTATTCAACTATAGGAACTTGAAGATTTTCAACTAGGTCCTTATTGATATGAAACACATTGGATCCTGAGTCTAACAAGACTTTAACTTTGTAGCGCTTATGGTGTATATGGAGGTAAGCGATCCCCTCTAGATAGTTGTATTTGTTTTGGTTTTAGAGTGTCTAATCTCACATGCTTAGCATGGATTAGCCTTTGTTAATTCTTACGTTTTGGCATTTTGGGTATTGGGTGTAGGTAACAAGATATTTGTTACTATGCCCATATAGTTTTGACCATTGAGGTCTCCTCAGATAAACTAGTAACTCTTTAGCTCTAACAATCTGGGTCTACATACTAAGAGGTGTTTCACTGATACACAATTGCAAGTGACAAGTTTTCAGGCTGGATGCCTTCTCTCGACATGCCAGACCTAGGCTCATAGCAGATGTTTGTGCGGTTGTTAGACATCTTACTCCCCAAGTGTGGAGTTCCTATTTTTCACCAATTCTTTCCCTTAGGATTTCAGTTATCTGTCCAGCTACCTCAGAGGGGCCTTGCACATTAAAGCAGTATTGTAACCGCTTCTCGGGAGATGCGGTAAACGTAGGGTTAACGGACTTTGTTCTTTACCGAAAGTTGTAACTAGCGAAGCAAAGTCCAGAGGCTTTAACTGAAGTTGTTGAAGAGTCTTCTTACTATATCGCGACTACTGAAGTCTCAGAGATGTTTCGTAGATCTCAAACTAAAGATTCCCGAAGCGAACTGAAGAAGGTAACTGTTCAACCAAGTATATTGAAAAACTCTGTCTGTCGAAGTCTGCTTCTTCTAACATGAAGAATAGCAGTTCTTAAATACACTTCTTAGGCTACCGAAAGCCTTGTTCTCATAACATATAAGACTTCCAAAACAGTAGCCTTGAAACCAAACATAAAACATATAGAGTATCAAACTCTATATTCTCAGGCTAGAGACACACCTCGTTTCCTGAAACAAATTCAAAACACAATCAGTATCAACTGATACCTGAAAATCCTGAACCAGTAACCTGCACCGGTTACACCCCGAAAACAAAATAAAACCCTTATTTCAAAATATAACAAGAAAATCCCTAATCCTCGCTATCATAATCAGAATTCAAATCAGGATCCCAAAAACCTTTATCAACCGGGGGTACATCTGAATAGCTCTTGAAGCCATCCTTAGTGGGAGAATAACACATAGGAATAAACCCAGAAAATACCGTAGGAAACTCATCTTCTGGCATGTTATCTGTCCACCATGCCTGAATCAAATCCATCGCATGTTCTAACCCTTCCACCGGTTCCCAACTGTTCTCACTTACTGGATACCCTTTCCAACTTACCAGGAACTGTCCTTTGCCATATCATTCTCTGTAATCGAGGACTGATTGAACTTCCCATTTATGTTTGTTGAAATTTTCTATTATTCGTTTCATAAGTATATTTCTTTTAAATAACTTGTATTTCTCTCCTTAGTTATATTTTCTGGTTTACCTATAGATCACGAACATTACTACAGCAAGAGTATATACATGGGGTATTTCGCTTATATTTCATGATAACGATGGGATAATTGGATATATATTTTCTTATTGTATATGCGAGATATTTCGGTTATTTTTACTTATGTACTGCAGCCTTTTTAGAAGGTGCATTACATGTTGATTTTTCACTTAAAATCTCTCACACCATTACGATTTATATATATTTTAGTTGGGAATTACTTGGCAGTTTTTCAGGGTCAGACTTGTTCGCACTTATGTTTCTTACAAGATTTTCCCGATTATTTCTTTTCTTCGCTTAAGTATGCGCACCTGTATATATAGCTGGCTACCGCTCCGAGTGTTAGAAAGAATTAAGGACAAGAACTACTACCAATCTGCCTTCCTACTCCTACCCTCCTCGCCTAAGTGTGCCTACAGTATACCTTTAATACTGTACCGTATTCTCGTACTCAAGCTATTAAGATTGTGCCGCTACATACAAATTCAATAGGTTATGAGCCCGGCGCATTCATAGTCATACGACATACACTCACACACTTCAATAGAAAACACTCTACTACTCTACCTCTCACAAACGAAATAATCGCTTCCTCAAACCGAACGGATTTATCACTTCCAACCTACGGTCGCAAC
>JACCEG010000795.1:0-21139 GCA_014065205.1 Tuber brumale | reverse complement strand
CCTAACCCTAACCCTAACCCTAACCCTAACCCTAACCCTAACCCTAACCCTAACCCTAACCCTAACCCTAACCCTAACCCTAACCCTAACCCTAATTAAATTACTTTAGTCTTGTTGACTATCATTCCAGTAGTCTCTTTGGTCATGAAGTGATCAGGTTCATGCTGGGCCAGCTAGTGTCAATTGCAAGTCCGAGCCCAACGTGTCAACATCTCGAGGGACTCAGACTTATCTAGGTCTTCCATTCTGAGCATGCTTCCCCTTCGTCCGCCAGCCTCCATAGAGGGGTCTTATTACTAGTACCAACCAACCTACAGCTTATCTCAGAAGGGTATGTGTGAATTCGGTATACCCCTAATAGCCTCTGCCACTGCAGTATCCTTCTGGACTATTTCGTCGAAAACATCCAATCACCTTCAGCCCATAGTATAGGACACCTAACTTTGAAGCCAACTATCTCAATGCACCTACCACGGATATCTTCCGCTCCACTTCCCATATCCCGCCAAAGGTCTCCACTCATATATCCTGTAAACAGCATGCGATCAGGCAGACAGTGGCGACGTATATGGTGTTATCAAGTGGGATTCATTGATGTGACAATTTAGTTATGGGACGCAACTCACGAAATCTCACTACTGATGTGCGGGCCCCATAAGGGAGCCAGAAGGGGGTATTGGCACTCCGGTAAATCGTTGTCTGTGCGCAGTTACACTACCCTGGGTTTGTGCACATGTCTCGGATTTGGAATATGCCTAACATGAGCTCCCTCCTACCAGGCTTCGCCTCAAATGCCTTTATAACCTTTTATCATTTTCTTCTAAGTACATTTTACGACTCAGTTTGGTTAGGTTGAAAAACCTCCGACGTTTACTTGGCCATAGTAGGAAAACCTTTTCCTCACTATCTTACTTCTGCCCTTCCTGGCATGTCTGAATTTTCATTATGAAAATTCTGCCCAACTTCCTCCGCGTTTTGCATACCGGTAGCAGGCTCCCATGTGTTCTCATCTTCTCAATACCCTTGCCATTTGACGAAGTACCACAGTTCCCTCTTCTTTTGGTAGCAGCCGCATACTCGTTTTCTGCAAGAACAAATCTCGCTTCTTACTACTTTTTTCTACCTCCTGTTGTAGATCGCCATTGACATCCTCCCGCTCTCTAGCGGGTTGTTGGTGATTGTCACGAACTGACTCGTGGTAGGGTTCCAATAGCGCGACATGAAATACGGGATGAATTTTTCATGGATCGAATATGTTGAGTTTGAAGGCTCGTGATCAGCGTTTTTCCATGATTTGAAAAGGACTGTATAGCTTCCAGCTTAGCTTCTTTGATTTCCATTGGTTGCGAAGGTACCTTGTGTTTAATAATACTTTTTCCGTGATCTTGAAGTCAGGCTGTTGTCGAGCTTTCGGGTCATAATATTTCGACATTCCTTCCCGTATCTTTTTAAGTCACCCGCTTGCTTGTCCATATATAGTCTTAATTCAGTTCACGTAGAGTGTTGCTCCTGAATTCTGATCTTCTCGCTCCTTCATCCTATCTGTCTGTGGATGGAAACCGTAGTTTGCATAGAATTGCGACATCCTAGACGCATTGGTTGTGGAGTTATTGTAGGCATGTTCAGCTATTGGTAATAACTGATACCAGTTATCCTTATCATAGTTGACAAAGCTACAAAGGTAACCTTCCAGCACTTGGTTGGTTGGTTCGCTTTATCCGTCAGTTTGAGGGTGGTATGCCATTGATATCCATCAGTTAATTTCCCGCGCTTTGTAAAGAGATTGCCAGAATTCTCCTGTGAACTTAGAGTACATGTTCGAGACGATTTCGATTGGTAGGCCTAGCAGCCTCCATACTTCTTACTGGAATGCAGTGGCCACATCTTTGGCTGCAGCCGAGGTCTGAAGTCCGATGAAATGCACCATCTTTGTAAACCGATTAACTACTACCATTATCTGAGTACACCCTCGTGACTCTCTTGTATTTGAGTGATGAAGTCCAGCGAGATAGATGTCCATGCCGCATAGGGTATTTGCAATGGTTGCAGCAATGAGTACTTGGCGTGCCTATGTGACTTATTATGTTGGCATTCATCGCAGAATCGTACATAATCATAGACCCATTCTGCAAGTCTTTTCCTGTAGAAGTCCCTCATGCTTACCTCCCTGGTCTTTTCTTGTCTGAAATGTCCTGCAACTTTTTGCATCGTGACCTCCTTCTGCGATCTTGGTGTATAGCGCCTGACTATCTGGTACAAATAGTCTTTGCTTATAGTATAGTAGATTGTTGGTCAAGGTCCAGTCTTTGAGGAAATCCTTTCCTTTATCTTGTAACCTGATGAGTTCTTCCCTCGCTTGCCTCCAAACTACATCTCTTCCGATAGCTGCCTGTATCTCGCTTAGGAATTCAGGGTTGAACTGCTTCATACCTTTTTGCAGGATTATCGCATTTGACATTAGAACTTTCTCTGGTACTTCAGAAATGTCGTACCAGTGTTCATTGTCTTTGGATAATACCTGCAGGTAGCTGATACTAGGTTCCTATTCCTTGACGATTAGGGATCTTGTCGCTATATCGGTGCTTCCAATTCACATGGCTCCACATTCCGTATCTTCCAAGTCACCTACTTCCATCATGTCTGAGGTATTGACCTTTTCTACCACGAGTTGAGCTCTGCAATCACCCATTCTTATTTGGCAGCCTACATCTTCATTGTTGAATAGTACGACTTTGAGTTCGCCGGGGTAATCAGCATTGATTACTCCTGCCCCGGTGGAGATTCCGCTTCGGACCGCTAATCCGCTTCTCGGGGCAACCCTTCTGTAAGTTCCTTTGGGTAGCCCCATGGCTATACCCGTTCTTATTAATCCTTGTCTATGTTTCGGGACAATGTTATCCTCTATGGCATACAGGTTACGTTCTGCCGCCATTCTTGAGCCTTTTGTTCGCAAGTATGCAATTTTGCTGAATCTTTTGACCCTAATAATGGGTTCCGTTCCACCTGTTTGAAGCTTCAAATCCAAATCCTTATCTCCATCCCAGTCATCTCCTTCATCGCCTACCCTCACTACTAGTGATACCAAGAAAGCTTCTGCTTTCAAAGTTTTCTTTGCGCGATGTGTAGCTCCCTCCTCAAGACAGTACTCTGGCTGTCTGCTTAATGCGTTAGGCTTTCCCCCCTTTGTGCCTGGTCTGTATACAATACGAAAATTGTATTCCACTAGCTTTTGAGCCCACCGAATTTGATGGCCACTCAAGACGTTTGAGGAGAGAGGTGTATTGTAGGTTCTAATGGTCGGTAAAGACGGTACTTGGTTTTTCCATCCAGATCAAGTAGTGTCTGTATTCCTTAAATGCTTTGATGATTCCGAGAAGTTGTTTATCATGAATCTCATAATTGCGCTCTCCCAAATTTAATTTTCTGGAATGGAAAGCTACTGGATATACCCTCTTCTCAAAGTATTGACAAAGTACACAACTGAGTGTAAAGTTGCTAGCATCAGTTTCTACCATTGTCTCTCTTTCTGGAAAAAGGTAGGGGAGTATGGGGGCTTTGGTGAATTGGTGCTTCAGCCCTTCGAAGGCCGTATGCTGTTCCAGTCCCCGTTTGGAATGCTTTGGATTTCCTTGTAATGTCTCGGTTATGGGTTTGCAAATAGTGGAGAAATCTTTAATAAAGCGTCGGTAGAAGCTAGCGAATCCCATAAATACTTGTACTTCTCTAACGGACTTAGGTGCTTTCCAAACCTTTCTGGATTCCACCTTTCTGGTGCTCACAGACACCCCATCGACTGCCACTATATATCCGTGGAATTCTACATCTGTCCCATAGAACATCGATCTCTTTAGTGATACTGACAATTGAACGTCTGATAGACTTTGTAAAACTCTTTTGACAGCTTCGATGTGTTCTTCTTCATCATTTGAGTAGATGAGAATATTGTTGAGATAACACACGACTCCGACATCTAAGTATTCTTGGAGTACCTGGTTCATCATATCTTGGAAAGTGGCCGGAGCATTGACTAATCCAAAAGGCATGACCTTATATTCGTAATGTCTGTATCTTGTACGGAATGCAGTTGTCCATTCATCTCCTTCCTTTGTCGTAATCAAGTGGTAACCATCTTTAAGGTCTAGCTTGGTGAAGATCTTCACACTGGCTACTCTATCTCTGAGTTTGGATATTAGTGGAAGGGGATGTTTGTTGAGGATGGTAATCTTGTTTGGATTTCGATAATCCACAACTAGGTGGAGTCTGCCATTTGGCTTAGGTATGAATAATATGGCTGCTCTGGCTGGCGATAGGCTCCGAGTGATTTTTCCTTGTTTGATCATGGTCTCTAAGTATTCCCGTAAAGCCTTCAGCTATTTTACGGATAGTCGATATATCGGCTCCCAGCTGGTGCTTGATCCTGGAATCAACTTGATCTTGTGATCGAATATCCATCTCGGGGCTAATTCTTGTGCCGCCTGGGCTTCAAACAAGTGTTTGTAGTGCCAGTATTCCAATGGTGATGATTTGAGTTCCACAGTATTTTCTATGGCTCCAATTCTTCCGATGTCATATGCATTAGGATCCTAGGTGACGGATTCGTCATATTCAAACATATTCGCTATTCCTTCATCTTCTTCCACATAGCTTTCACAACTTTTGGCAGAGAAGGGCCAATTTTCTTCATCTTCAATGTGCGACACTGGGTGTTCACGACGCCACCAACTAAACGGAATTATCATTCCATAGTGACCTGCCTTAGCTACTTCAGATGACACTTCTGTGATGTGTCTGTTTTTGCCTATTTCCAATTTAATACAGAGAGTGTAAAACTTCCCTCCTGAGGCCACTGACGATCTGTCAAAGTCCAAGATATCAACTGTATTATTACGTTCAACTGTAGGAATACGAAGGTCTTCAACTAGGTCCTTATTGATAAGGAACACATTAGATTACAAGTCTAACAAGATATTAACTTTGTATCGCTTATCGTATATGTAGAGGTAAGCGATCCCCTCTGGAGAGTTGTATCGTTTTGGTTTTGAAGCATCTAACTCCACACGCTTAGCGTGGATAATATTTTCCTTGTTCGTGCATTTAGGCATTGTTGGTGTTGGGTGTAGGTAACAAGACATTTGTTCCTACGACTGCGTAGTTTCGACCATTGAGGTCCCCTCAGACAAACTAGGAATTCTTTGGCTCTAACAATTTGGGTTTACATACTAAGTGGCGTTTCACCGATATGCAATTCCATACAACCAGTTTTCCGGCTGGATGCCTTCTCCTGACACACCAGATCTAGGCTCATAACAGATTTTCATGCAGTTATTAGACATTTTACTCCCCAAGTGTGGGGTGCCCGCTTTCACCCAGTCCTTTTCCTTGGGATATCGGTTATCCTTCCAGCTCCCCCAGAGGGGCCTTACGCACCAAAGGAGTATATCCCTATCCCAAACTCTGGCCAGAAGGCAAGATAGTACATACGTATAATACTACTCAGACTCGTGTGGTAGGTGGAACTCCCCGCATTGGTTGTTCTCCTGTCGTGTATTGTTATCAGGTACATCTTGCATTACTATGTCTTAACTTCTTCGGTATAGTAACTTGTTTGCACACACGTAGAAGGTAACCACCAGGTGACTCAGGGAACTTCATACTATGGGCTCCCAGGCCATGTAGGCATGTTGACTATTCTCTCTTTCAATTAAAACTCTTCATATATTGATTCTTGTATTCGAGCTCGTAAGTCCCTCGCGGGGTCCCTTCACTGAGAGCCTACTTGCGTTGATCTTGAAAGGAGAAACTTGCTGTGTGCCACATTGATCATTTTGAGTTTCGACTCCCGTAGTTGTACACGGACTAACCGATCCCCATCATGGTCGGTACCCAATACACCCCAGCCAAAGGGGGTTACCATTTCAATTCCAGCTCCCATTGGGACACCGAATACCCAAACGCCGTCACCGTCGGTGCCAGTGAACTAACCTAGGTCAGTTCTTCATAGTCCCCCAGTTCCCAGATTTTATTAATTCAGGCTTGTTACTGGGCGGAAGCGACTCTGCGTACCAATTTTGGCTTTACGATAGCCGATCATGCTCGACGAATTCCCATTTTTATAGGTCTTGAACTAACTATTGCTGCCGATACATGGGTGTCTCCCCAACACCTCTGGTAGGTGTGGTTCTTCTTTCCACAACATGTACAATCACCGTCTCTCCTCCCACTGTCTATCACACTTTGCGGAATACCGGTATGGGCCTAGTCAAAGTTTGTGTGAGTGGTCTTAGTCGCACCTCCAAACCTTTTCCTATGCTTTTCCCGTTCATTGTCCCTTTTTCGTTTTCATGATGGGGCTCCACCACCCTTGACATAAGGTTTATTTTCCCTTTCTCGCTTCGGTTTTGAGTCCCGTCGGTCTGCTCTTTTGACCTCTTGGACTACCTTAGGCTTGGACAGTTTGTCTCGCACAAACTTTTCTCTTGCAAGAGGTCCTTCTTCTGAACATCCACATAGCCTGAGTGCCTCTTCCCATTCTTTATCTGTAGTATACTGCAAAGCAGACAACCTGCGGATGATCAATTTGGGTAGTTTATCTTTCACTTCCTGCCTCCAGGATTCTCCAGTCATGCGTGCACGAATGTTATGATTATGCGTCACTGGAAGGTAACGTTCAATACTGTCTTCGTACTGCTGTAGCTTCATTGCTCGAAGCGGTAGTCTTTCGGCTTCCACTAGGGCAAATGTTTGATCATATCTTGTTCAAAACAAGTCCATGTAGCCAGTTCTGGCTGCTGGGTTTCCCCTTGAAGTCTGTCCATATCCTTCTGATACCAGATGGTGTAAGGAAGCACTATTTCTCCCCTAGTATAGCTGAGCGCGTATATAACTTGTTCCTAGGCATTGTCCCAAATTCGAGGATTTCTTTGGAAATTGTCTGAACATTGGAAAATCCAGACATCTATGTCTTTTGCGGACTTGCCTTCAAAGAATGGGGGTGGGTCTGATGGTCGCTTAATGTTTAGTGCTATCATGTTGGCAAGTGTTTCTGCCATACCAGACTGTTCTGGTGTTTGTCCTCGCCTGCTCAGGCTAGGACTTCCTCTCCTTCTTCCTCCTTCATCATCATCATCATCATCGTCGCTAGGATCTCTAGAGTCACCTCCCTAAGCACTTTAGTGGGATGCATCAGCGGCTTGCTTGCCTTTCCCCTTGTCTCTCTGTGTAGGCGGAGCATAGTATTCTCCAACATCAGTTTCCTGAACAGTGGATAAGGGTGCGCGTCCTGCAGCTTCAGGACTTGGTGCAGCAGCTAACATCCTGTTTATTGACGCCGTCAATACCATTAGGGTATTGTTCATCTCATTATTCTGCTGTTGTTACTGGTCTTGTGACCTGCGAATCTCAGCTTGGCGATTAGTCTGATCTAGACGCATTTGCCCTAGGGTACAGTTGACTTCTCTTTCCCGCATGATGCTTTGATTTCAGAAGTCTAGGAATTCCGTCCTTAGGTTGATGACCATTGGTTCCAACGTCTGATCGCGGGCCAATGCCGCCTGGGTTTCTTGCACGAGTCTTCCATGTAACCTCGTGGCTACCTCTTCATGTTCCTGTTGACGCTTATCTTGAGCGTCTATCTTCCTGGCTACTTCCCGCAGCATCTCCTCTTGTATCCCCTCAATTTCGCTTTCCACACCTGCCAGCTGCATCAGCAAGATAGCAATATCATTATCCTGCACATCTTGTCTGTCAGCGATTTGCTGTTGAACCTTTATTAATTATAAGGTATTATCTTGGGTGGCTCCTTTCAAAGATTTAAAGGCGATATTCGCTTGGTCGAGTGAGGTATCTATATCCTGCCTTATCTGACCCAGCATCAACCCTAGATGAGCAGCTAGCTTGGCTAAATTGGCAGCGTGGTTTCCACCTAGTTTTGGTGTAGAGGCCTGTTAGGCCTATGGAAATCCGAGACATGTGCACAGATCCACGGTAGGGTAACTGCGCACGGACCCTCAAGTTACTGGAGCCAACACCCCCCTCAGGCCCGCTTATGGGGCCCGCACGTCATTAACGAGATTTCGAGAGTTGCGTCCTATAACTAAAATGTGACAACAATGAAGCCCACTTCGTAACACCATATACGTCGCCACCATCCGTCCGACCGCATGCTGTTTGCAGGATATATAAGAGGGGACCTTTGGCGACATCTGGGAAGTGGAATGGAGGATCTCTGTCGGAGCCGCATGGAGACAGTAGGCTTCAAAGATAGGCTTCCTAAACTATGGACCGCAGGTGATGGGACATTTTCGGAGAAATACTCTAGGAGGATATCCCAGTAGTGAAAGCTATTAGGGGTATACCAAATCCACACATACCCCTCTGAGATCAGCTGTAGGTTGGTGGGTCCTAGTAATAGGACCCCTCTATAAAGGCCGGCGAACCAAGGGGAAGCATGCTCAGAATGGAAGACCTAGATAAGTCGGAGACCCTTAAGGCGCTGACACGTCAGGCGCGGACTTGCGATTGGCCCTATGTGGACCGGCATGAACTTGATCACTTCATGACTGAAGAGACTACTGGAACGATAGTCAACCAGACTAGAGTAATATAATAGTCTATGCAGACATCTAAGTTGAAGGCCGCTGTTTGGTATAACAAATAGCGCAGTCATCTCGACGGAGGAATACTATTCCGAGTCCGCAAAAGGGTGTTATAAGTTCCAGGGTGAAACGGTGTTCCCACTTATAATATTCTAGATGTTTGCGTATTAAAACCAGTGTGGCACTTCAGAGGCATAGTAGTTAGAAGTAGTCCGCGAACACTCAGACGCGGGATATAAATATCGAAGTGCCTCCCCAGCTTTACAGATATCATCAAGCAACAGAGAAGAGATCTTATCATTATAATATTGTTCTACACCTTAAATCTTTACTTTATTGAGATGAGCCTTCCTCGACAGATTCTCCGATCAAAGATTTCGGGCCCACGTCCCTCAGTTATATACTAGAGTTTGGTGTCCGCCTAACACGGCCCTTGATATCCAATGTATGCTTGCAACACTAGAGGATTGGTGAGAGGGTACATTTCCTCTTCGGAATGAGGGTTCATGAGATGTTGACAGGCAGGGACTCTATATTGCTGAATCATCGGTTTAATCTGTTGTATCTAGATGGGGGTCCATGGGCTCTCCAACCATTATTCTCTTCCTCGGGTCTTGAGGTATCTCAGCCATTGTCATACTTTCCAGGTAGGCTAATTGTTCTAACAGTCCTGGATGCGTGATTTCTGGTACTTCGTACCAGAGCTCTTGATATCCTTTAAAGGGTTTGAGGAATGGTATGTAAGGTACCCAGCATTTGAGGTACTTTAGAGGTGTAGGTATGAAAGAGTACGGTTAATCTGATTCTGCACTCATAATCTGAATTTCCTTTTTCTTGAGGTTTAAAATGTACTAGTAGTCCATATAAGAATTTGGTAAGCCCAGGCCGAGGGGATGTCTGGCCCTCGGATGACTGTGCTTGCTTTCTTGTTATCGGAGTACTGGGTACTCCATTCAACAAAGTTTTCTGACTTGGTGGAACTCTACTCGAAGTCCGGACCATACCAGGTATGATATATGCCATTGAATTGATCCCTCGTTGGGATCCCAAAAGGTATTGTGAACCACGCGAGTTCACAGATAAACTCTTCTTCGATTTTGAATAACACGCTGTCGAATAGTTCTTCGAATGTCGGAATATAGATATGACTGTGAAGAGCTTCGCAAACGCAGTTGAAGTTTAACGTGTGGGTGGAGTTTGAAGTAAACTCGTAGTTCATATAGTGAGCCTTGGTAATAGGAGAACAATCAATATACCGTTAGGTGGCCGCCAAACTCTAGTATAATTCTGAGGAACGTAGGCTAAAATATTTGTTCCCAGAATCTGTCCAGGAAGGCTCGGCTCGATAGGGTAAAGGTAACGTGAAGATTTATGTGGTACACAATTTAATATTAATAAGATCTCTTCTCCGTTGCTTGATAATGTCTGTAAAGCTCAGGAGGCACTTCGATATTGATATCCTACATCTGAGTGTTCGCGGACTACTTCTAACTACTATGCCTCTGAAGTACCACTCTGGTTTTAATACGCAAACGTCCAGACTCTTATAAGTGTGAACACCGTTTAACCCTGAAACTTATCACACCCTTTTGCAGACTCGGAGTAGTTATTCCTCCGTTGAGATGACTGCGCTATTTGTTATACCAAACAGCAGCCTCTAACTTAGATATCCGCATACAATATTATATCACTTTAGTCTTGTTGACTATCGTTCCAGTAGTCTCTGCGGTCATGTAGTGATCAGGTTCATACTGGGTCACCTAGTGCCAATCGCAAGACTAAGCCCAACGTGTCAATGTCTCAAGGGACTCTGACTTTTCTAGGTCCTACATTCTGAGCATGCTTCCCCTTGGTTCACCGGCCTCCGTAGAGGGGTCTTATCACTAGGACCAACCAACCTACAGCTGATCTCAGAAGGGTATGGGTGGATTTGGTATACCAGTAATAGCCTCTGCCACTGGGGCATCCTTCTGCAGTATTTCGTCGAAAACGTCCCGTCACATTCAGCCCATAGTTTAGGATACCTAACTCTGTAGCGTACTATCTCAATGCACCTGTGATAGACATCTTCCATTCCACTTCCCATATGTTGCCAAACATCCCCTCTCATATATCCTGCCAACATCATGTGGTCGGACAGATGGCGGTGACACATATGCTGTTCTGAAGTAAGCTTCATTGATGTGACAATTTAGTTCTGGGATCCAACTCCCGAAATCTTGCTAATAATCTGTGGGCCGCGTAAGGGTGCCGGAGCGGGGTGTTGGCACTCCGGTAAATCGAGGGCCTGTGCGCAGTTACCTCCCGCGGGTCTGTGCACATGTCTCGGATTTCCGTATGCCTAACATGTAGAGAGAAAGCAGTCGCAGCATCCTGCTATCCTTTGTGATTGGT
The DNA here is from genome assembly GCA_014065205.1 of Tuber brumale. Lineage (NCBI taxonomy): Eukaryota > Fungi > Ascomycota > Pezizomycetes > Pezizales > Tuberaceae > Tuber > Tuber brumale. Next base: position 10,151 of record JACCEG010000795.1, on the reverse strand, counting down.
TAGTACACTATTAGAAAATCAAGGATGAGAAGGATATTCCGAACTCCGATACCTATAACTTTATTGAGACCAGTTTTAGACTCAGGATTGGGGGTGATCAGTGGGTAATTATATGGAACTCGCAGCGGCCTCCCTTCATTGCATGTTCAAGTGTAAGAAAGTTAGTTACCGTGATTGAAAGCATAACTGGTGATGGGACTGTCTTGCCCCCAATGCTGATTGTACCAGGAGCACTCTATATGGAGGACTGGTATATGAAAACTGACATTCCAGACTCCTTTCTCATTGTAGTATCAAATACTGGATACTGCAATTATAAGTCTGTCTTTGACTGGATTCGCCACTGTGAGCATGTTTCAGCTTTACGGCAAGTTGAAGCTTGGAGGCTGCTCCTTCTTGTCGGACACAATCTCCCACTGCACCCGCAAATTTATCACCTTTTGTGTCAATCACAAAATTGTTCTCTTTTGCCTTCCCCCCCATTGTACACACCTTTTACAGCCACTCGATATAGTAGTCTTCCAACTGTATAAATATTAACATACAGAGGCTTTAGATAGTGCTACTAGGACTGGATGCACGGAGTTTATTAAGATTGAACTCTTTAATGCAATCGAATCTATTCGTACCCAAACATTTAAACCTACAACTATCATATTTGCTTTTAAGAAAACAGCCCTCATACCATTCAATCCAGCAATAGTTCTCAGCAAACTACCTCCTATACTCACACATAATTCTCTTACTTCACAAATTCCACCCCCCTACATTCTATTCCTGCAAAGCCCATTCTCTCAAATCTGATTTTCACAAACCCCATCCCAACAAACTACATTTCCACAGAGCCTATCCCTGCAGACCCTACCTGCACCTACCCTTTCTCTGCCAATCTATCTTCCACCGACCGCTTCGCAGCAGACCGCTTCCCCACAGACCCCACCCCTCCCAGATCCCAGCCCCCTCATCGCAGCCCAAAGATCTGAGTCTCCAATCTACACCAAACACTATATGCTCACTTAAGCGTCATGCGGACTCACTTTAGTCTGAGATTGAATCCCTTCCTCTTTCAGTTAGCAGTGGCTTTAAGACATATTTGAAGGAGAGCTTGGCTCAAGCACAGAGTGGAGTACTTGCATTAGAAGATCTTCAAAACACCAAAGCAGTAGAACTAGCGTGGGTTGCACAACAGAGACGTGCTCACTGATCATTGCAAATGGGGGGTGTTCTTTACGCTCATGAAGCTCGAGCAATTATCCATCAGAGAGAGGAAAACCAGGCAGAGAAGGAGCTTTAGAAGGCTTCGCAGATCCTAGACAATGCACAGAAGTTAGCAGACAATAAGATAAAAAAACAGAGGAGGGAAATTTGCAAACAAATGCGCAAGGCAGTGAAGGAGAAGAGTAAGCGACAAAAGGTTCAGGAGCTTCATGGTCATGAAATTGGTCATTTTATTGTAAACATTTCGCGTGGCATGTAAGAAATCTATTATTGAACTGTTACTATCGTTGAACTGTGAGGCACTCCAGCGGAGTGCCACCTACATTGAAGGTCGCATAGTGTCATTTGATGTGGTGGGAACCTTGGTACGGTTATCATCATTTCACCACTCTTTGTTGCTCAGTTGACGACTAACTAATATAGGTGGAAATGACAGGAGTATAAATAGCCGATCAAAAAGAAATCCGCTAGTCATTCACTTGTCCTCCACAATTTTCCATCACCGTCCCCGTTCCTTCACGCCAGTCTTCCCTTCTACTGTATATTTCCTGCTAACAAAAAAAAGGACAAAAGAAAACACTTCCACACTTTCCTAAAGTACGGGGACAAAAGGGATCGTCCAGCACTGCAACGGCAACCCCACAACCACTATACATTTACTATCTATGTAACAACAACTACTTATAATGAACTGAAAATTTGAATAGACATCCATTAATTATAACAAAACTCCTTTGTGAAATTGTAAAGAAAAAAGATCAATACTTTGTATACCATCCCTTTGCATCTAAAACAGTAGCCACTCTCCTAGGCATTGACTCCCATAGCTTTTCCAAGAAATCTCCTTCAATATCCTTGGTCCAAACTATATCAAGAGCTTCTGCTAGATGTCTTCTAGTAGTATCTAGACCCCCCTTAGTCTTGTGAATGTTAGGAAAGTGCTGGTGCAGCTTTTCCTTTACCCTTTTCCAACAGTGCTCAATAGGATTGAGGTCTGGGGAATTGGGTGGCCATTCTATAACCTGTATATGGTTTTCTGCAAACCAAGCCATAGTATCTCTTGCAGTATGTATCCTTGCACCATCTTGCTGAAATATAGGATCTCCAACTGTGTCCTCCACCTCCTGCCAGACATCAACTAAAACATCCTCCAAAACTCCAATATATACAAATCTATCCACACTTCTGTCAAAAATAGGGATCAGAGGACCCTTATTTTTACCCCAAATGCAAGCCCAGACTATCATCCTTATTCCAGGTTCTTTTGTAACTCCTTGAATGCAGTCCTTATGCCACTTTTCCTCAGGTGTTCTGAAGACCCAAATACTCTTAGGATCTTTGGACCTTTCAACCATGCATTCATTACTAAAGATGATTCCCTCAAAGTCCTCCTTTGTCCAATTCTTATACTCCTTTGCCCAGGCTAATCTCTTGATAGCATGCTCATCCTTCAGAAATACTCTTTTCCTTGCTCTCCACTTCTTTATGTTGACTTAAGCCAATTCTCTCTTGACTGTCTTAACTGAGGTATAGGTTGCAACATTATTGCGCAATTCTGATAATGGCTGATGGCGTCCCTTCTTGGACTCTCTGGCTAGGTTGCGGCAGGTTCTGGTATTGATAATTTTTGGTCTTTCAGTAAATGGGAGGTTTTTTCCATCACCCCTCTTTTGCTATCGTTTGTAAAAACTTTTAACTGTGCTCTGCGAGCGATGTAAAAGCTGTCCAATCTCAGAAAATGCAATATTTTTCTCCCTTAGGGCAACAATTTGCCCTTTCTCAAAGTCTGTGAGGTAACCTGTCTTTTGTGAAGGCATGGTTGTTGAGGGGTGGTTGATTGAGGGGGTGAGGTTTTTTGAGGTGTTGCTTGGTAACCACTGATCGGACGATCCCTTTTGTCCTAGTACTTTACGTTCTCAGCAACAATGGCACTCCCATAGCTGTACTACCCTGTATAGCCGCACCGTTCCCACGGCCATCCCGGGCATGCGATACGGCGAGTTCGAAGACAAAGAAAATACGCGGCGAATGGGTAGGCGGGCTGACGATCAGCAAAGGGTGAACGGCAAACGACGACGGGATAGGAAAACGATCGTACTGCGAATGGACGTACCGGCGAACAAAGCAATGGGTGAAAGGGAAGATGCGGTACCGGGCGGGCGGTAACGGTGCAAAGGGAATGCCAGGACATCAAGCATGTTCCATACATGCTGGAGAGGCTCTGAGGATGTTGGGTATTGTGTGAGTATGCTGAGCAGCATTGGCGGTTTTCCATGACTTTCAACACCAGCATGCTATAAATTTTGACAAGTGATGCTCGCCTCTGCCTGACTCAAAATCACGCCCTGAGTCCAAGCATAAGTCTCGGTTACCATAGCTGATACCGGATATCGCCTACCAATGAGGCTCACAAAGAGACTACAGAAGGTGTGCTGGTCACTTCTTTAATCTGCATCTTCCTTGAAATCTTTAGTTGCAAGGATTATCCTGTACTCAAGTCAAAGCGAGACACAATCCCCGCACCGTGCAACCGTTGAGCTTCGCACCAATTGAAGATTGTCTTGAATGGGTGCTAGGGTGTAGTGAGGTTGAAGAACATGTCATAAATTGGCGGGGTTTGAAAATATGGCATATCTACCACTTGGGTGAAAGGTGGGGTGTGGTTAGTCATCTCTGATTGAGCAGTAGCAGTGCGGGGGGCTTAACGGAGGGGTTCCAGGCACAGCATTTTATGCACTCACGAGAAGGATAGTCTCCCGGCCTGCCAACTTTTCGGAGTCGCCTATTCTTCCCCACCTCTTTGGAAATCACCCTAACGAATGCGAACGAACACATCCAATTACTGCGTCGACGGAGCACACCTTCTTTCAGCTTAGGAATCCGCCGATCGGGTTGGCCACCAACTATCCGGTACACACTCTAAGCACCTCACCTCACACTAACACTATACTCTTAAATATCGGTTGTATATACTTGACTTGCGCTCATGATCATTAGTGTTAGCAGCTATTGTTCTAGCAGTGTGGTCGATAGCAATGACCAAGGCGATTATGGCGGCAACTCCCATTCTGGTAACATTACGGGTTCCGGTAACACCATCTACAATACATATTACATCCCCACGGGGACCCGAGTCGTCCCAGAACCATGAAAGGTTTCTGCAGTTCATAGACAGGTCTAAATACGGAGAACACCGGGATGAGATTAGTGAGCCGGCGAAGGCCACATGCGCCTGGGTTACGGAACATTCTAAGGATACAAAGTAGTTGAAAAAAAAAACATTTGGCATCCTCTGGCTTTCAGCAGACCCTGGTTGTGCGAAATCGCTCCCCGACCCGTCCCACATAAGGCATCTGAAGGCCCACGCGGATGCCATCGTTTGCTATTTCTTTTTCAAAGTTGATAGTGAGGAACAATGGAGAGCGGCTATACTTCACAAGCTCTTTGTGCAGAGAATTTCGCTCAGCGTCTTTGCCCGAGAAGCGTTTCTAGCCAAAGCAAGAGGTTTACCCAGGAGACCTATCCATTATGGGATATTTTGGTTAAGGTAATAACTAACGGGCTGTGTGGCAGGGTGATTTGTATCCTTAATGGCTTAGATGAGTGCGAGGAAAGGAGTCTATATCAGCTTATTCGTCGTGTCGCCGCCCTCCCTCGCTTACACACGCCCGAGATACTCCACAGATTCCTGGTCAGAAGTCGACCGTATCACAGAGTGGAGAGCGAACTTGTCCCACCCGCAGCGACCATCCGGTGAACAGGGGGAAGAGGAGGTTAACGCTATTACTACCGATGTCAATCGCTTTTAAACTGACTTTCCGATGACCAAAAAGCTCACCATACCGCCGTCACAGGTGGTCACTCGGTGGAAACAAAACGCCAAGGCAGCGAGGAAAAGTGGTGTCAGAAATATTTTTCACTGTGTTCACACTTCCCAAAACACTCTCGCAATGAACTCGATTTCTCTTGCTTACAAAACTTACTCTCTAACGAACAGGAAATCACAGAAGTATAAATAACTAACCAAAAGAAATCCCCCACTTGTTCCACCTCCCTCTTCACTCGCCCATCGCCTTCCCTGTTCCTCCACTCAAGTGATTCCTTCCGCGGCATGTTTTCCTGCTAACAAAAGAGATACAGGCCCCATGAAGACTCCCGCTGCCTAGATGCTTTCCCATAACTTCTCATACCCGTCCGTGCGGCTCTAGTTTCTACCACCGCCGTTGCTCACATGTCTGGCAGAGGCTCTGCTAAACAAACCGGCAATGAACCACGAACGACAAACCAACGGCAAACACCAAGGAAACGAACGGCGATCAGCTGGGCGGGCTGGCGATGGTTAATGGGCGCACTGGTGAATGGTGAACGGCTAAACGGTGAACGCTTAGGAAAACCATGGAACGGTAAATGGTGAACCGCAACCCAACGGACGGTAAATAGGCGATTAGCGAGCAAGGCAACGGGCGGTCGAGCGGACGGTATGGGTGCAGTGAGGATGAAAGCATGTCGAGCATGTTCTACACATGCCAGACAGGTTCTGACCCCGTTGGGTTAGTTGTGAGCATGCCGAGCAGCATCTCCGGTTTTCCCTGATTTCCAACAATCGCGTCATATATCAGGGCATCAAGAGCCTAGAGTCGGAGGGGGGAGCCCGTGCGGTCGGGATACTCGCGAGATCTCCAATCTTTTGCTGACCAGACATTTCTTTGGGTTTCACTTGCTCTCGAGCAATTGAACGATAGTGAGATGGCCCAGTGGAGGAGTTTACTGACATCGCCTCCACTAGACCGAGCGATATAATATAATTGTTCACCAAGATTCGTTTAAAAGGAGATACCCGGTCAAAGCCCGAAAAGTTCTCAAGAAAGTGGTAGCAGCTGCAACTCCTCTGACACTTCGAGAAATTAATGTGGCATTCCAAATCAGCACGAAGCACAATTCAGCCAAACGGCTCGGAGAGCTTCCTACTGGTTTCTGCGAGTCAGTGAAAGTTGTTGTGAGCTTTGTTTTTCGGGCTATCGATCCGAAGATCTACCTTGTCCAATAAAGGGCTAGGGAGTTTCCAATGAAGGGATCTTATCTAGTCAAAGAAACCAGCAATAAACCTTTTGTTCCCAGAATTCTAAATTTCTGTTGCCTGACATCTGTATTCCTATCTATCACTAGTGGCCTTTGAAAGCGACCAATTAGGGAGAGATCCTTCTTACCCGAGTCAAGGGGATGAAAGATATATTGACCACTTGGGCAAATATCCCTTTCTCGATTACGCAGCTGCCATTGGGCATATCACCCTCGACATTCTCAGTCTGGGCAGATGTAGTCATTTAAGTTCACACTAAATTTGTAAAGCTGAACCCAAAGGGTTTCGGACACAACTTAAGGCAGCGACGATTATATCGTCAGGATTTTTCTACCCTCAGCGCAAAGATTTCTTTCAGGAATGGTCAAGCACCGGAATATGTGCTACGATTTCAGCGGGCTCCCACACGCTCCATATGGAAGGCGAGGGTAATCTAGGCATGTTCTATGAATCCTTTTCATGCTGAAAATCCCCTTCATTCCTAGGTGCCATATGGTGACTAAGGAAGCATTGTTTCCTACTTCTCCCAAAGTGAGCAGAAAAATCTGAAAACGTCAACTCGGCTCGGGAGCGCCTTTGGGGGATCTGTTTTTTGATTCCGCTTTTCTCCTGTTGCTGCTTTTCACGGAACTGATTGCATTATTTTCAGATCAAAAGACTCTATTTTGGTATTCTTGATCCAATCTGCTTCCGAAACACTTCTGATTAGCACAATCTAACCACGCAATTGAGTCCAGCAACCGAGCTCTACGAGAGAGGGCCCCAAAGGGTAGGAAAAGGAGAAGGAAAAATAGTAGCCGGAAGGTGTCCCCAGTTGGCAAAACAACCATCGACATAAGGACACATACAGAAGACTCCATTTGCCTCCACATACCGGAACGTCCAACAACTCCAGTCAGTACACCCTTTGCTCAATCTAACTTTGACTTCTCTCCACCTGGCTCTCTCATCCATGGCGAAGGACCCGAGTATATACAGATGGTGAAACACGCTTTACAGCTCATAACACACCCGTCTCGCCGACATTCAGCACTATACCGGAACCCAACCAAAGGGTAGATCCATGAACAAACACTTATGGAGAAGGCTCGCACATCGCTGGAGCCGGTCGCGCAGGGTAAGATCCTTAAAGTGGCTGAGGGGGATAGGGGTTCCAGCCCAGGGAACGATACGGCACACGCGACGCGGTGCTTCGCCATGTTTCAACAACAACCACAAGTGAGCATATGTCACTTGGCGATCGTATCCAGTCACTGGAGTGTAAGCTGGATAGACTCCTAGGTAAACCATCATAGGCGTCCACTCTACATCAGAAAGTCCTTCCGGAGTGGGCCAAGGCAGCCTGCTTTCCAAGCGTGGCCAACCAAGTACGAGTCGAAGATATGTGATTTATAGTGGAGGTTGAAGATCCCGTTCCGTGGGACTTTGACTCACTACTGTATCACTACGAGAAACCCTCAACAGCCTTCTTCCTACAGTGTTCTAATTTTACGGCTATCCGGAGGTCCCGGAAAGGCAACCCAATTTGCTATACTCTTAGCCATCCTTGTACAACAATCGAATCCTTCAAGAAATGGGCCTTGTGAACCCCCCTTAGCGGCATCCGTGTCAACGCCGAAGACATTGGACTCGGTGAATTCTCTACCTTAGTAATCGATGTACTTCTGCAGTACTACTAGAGGATGAATTAGGGCAGTTCAATCCCAGACTAAAAGGTACCATGACACCTGCGCTACTAACACCAACGGTGGCGCTACTACGTTTCGGGGCGAAAAAGAGGCACCACAGTACTTTTTCGCGTTTGCCACATACAGGCAACTCGCGAATTACCGGGTGCGAACCGCAGCAGAAATCGACTGGGCACGAAGAATGAAGTACTGTGAGAAGAAAGTGGCCGAAAGCTAAGAGGTTGAAAGGGGGGTGAAAGCAAGTGAGGTGGTGGCCGGAATGGAGGTGGTGGAGGGGATGGGAGTGGCAGAGGGAGTGGAAGTGGTGGAAGAGAGAGAAGTGACCAGGGGGACAGGAGAGATGGATGCCAGCTGGGCAACACAGATAGAGGAGTCAGAGGGTGGTAGAGAGGTGGAGAAACAGAAATGGCAGGAGGAATTAAGGAGCATAAAGCTAAGTACTAGGAGAGAACTTGTAAGAGGCAATGCTCCTGTAGGCCTCTGAACTCACGTATTTGTTCAGTGGCCGGTAGGACCATTGGAGACGGAATATCTGACAGGCGGGTGAGTCCCTGTCATCTTGTATATTAATCAGCTTCATTGCCATTTGGCTCCATAAGATTAATCATATATAATAATAATTTATTGGTGAAGATAAATCAAGCTCGCTCGAGATCACGTGATATGGGCAACCTTTAACTAGGAATCTTCAAGATATATCGGGAGTCCCTCTTCGCGGCAGAAAGACGATAAACTGAATAAGTTGATCGTGAGTCCTTTCCCCAAACTCGTCCGAGCTGTCTACCAAGCAAAGGATAAGCCGCCCCACCTCCCCCCCGCCTTTGGCTTAACCAAAATATGCCGTAACCCATCCGCCTCCGGGCGAATCCCTGGCTATTCACCCGCAATGTATCCTGAACGAGGACGATGTGGAATATTTCTTTACAAAAATAGCAGCTGACATGTTGTTCTGAGGGCGAAACCACTCTCATACCAAACCTATAATAACAACTTTTTCATCCTCCTCCCTCTCCACCCCTCCAAAATTCGTGCAACGCCTCTCCCTTCCCCACCTGCACTGAAGGCGTACCTGAGATACCTCCCCTTGCCATTTCATTTCTGTCCTCCTACCATCTCTCGCCAATCTGTCCCGCTTTCTCAGAACCATCCACCCACAAACCGTCATATAGCCTTTGAACCGCCCAAACAAGCTAGTTTGGTGCTATACATTCTTTCGGATGTTACATCTTCCCATCGCTAGATAACATTCACTTTCATAGCCGTGAGGAACTTGTCTAGAGGCCCCGCACTCCACTTTCCACACATATTTAGATACCTCCTCTGGGATAGGGAGATTGATCAATCCTCTTAGAATTCTCATGGCTGCATGTTTATATTATTTGTAACTAGGTGGTGTGTAGGGTTTAACCGACCAACGGGAGAAATTATGGTGGATGCAATCCAAAATGTATACCAGGCTGAATTTTGAGTGTTATGTGGTTGAGGAGGTTAAAATGCCAAGACTTCAATTTTTGGATGTGGTTATAGGTATCTATTTCTAGTGTTTATTATAAAGTCAGCATCACATATCAAATATATCATGACACAAGAGTAATAAAAGGTGAAATTCAGCCTCACTTCCCCTGAACAAGCCAATAATAATAAGAGTTCAATCAAGTTCCCTGGCAGCCTTTGAAACACAATAATAGCTCTTGCACTTATACTATACAGCTCTCTAATATGAATTAGGATATTAGTATTTTAAAAACCCATTCAAAGTTGAATATTTTGAGAACTAACTGTACAATTGTTAGGTAGATGCTGATCTCTAGTGTAGCTGATTGTCATGAATGTGGCTTAGCGAGGAAGAGGTTTTCACATGACTCATAGTTATGAGTCATAGGTATATTATGTTTCGCACATGGCCTCATTAGAGGTCATGGGTTTCGCACATATGACCACTTTAGTCATATGAGTAGTTTATGATGTTTTGATATGACTCACGAGTTGTGAGTCATGTGTGGCGCATGACTTGAGGAGTGAGTCACAAGGGCATGAACGGCAACTATATAAGGAGGCCATTAGAGCTGAGTAGATAGGTCATCCTCCGTCTCCTCTACACACCCGGCGATTGAAATCAACCCTCAACGCTAGGTATTCACGAACCATCCACCCCCCCCTCTCCT
>JACCEG010000794.1:0-21281 GCA_014065205.1 Tuber brumale | reverse complement strand
GCCTCATCCGCGGTTGGTCACTGTCGAGGTCAAGGAGCCTTTGTTTCACCTCCACGAATGTGAGATCATCTTTCGTTGAGAGGTTGTCGACGATATTCTTTTGGTGGCATACGAGAAAGCCGAGGAGAAAGTCGCGTTTCGCTTTATCCTCAGCTAAGAATTTAGCAAAGGTCTGTCGATAGGAGTCTTGCGACGCTTTAGCCAGTTTACCAAGTCGCAGCCACTCGGTCTCAAACTGTGCAATGAATGCCGACACAGGCTGGCTGGGATCGTATGTAGTTGAAAGAGAGGTGAGATTGGTTATCTGAGATACCAGCGCGAAGGCTGTATCGCAGTAATACTCAGTGCGAAGATACTTCCACATCTCATGTGGGTGATCGTACTCGACAAGCTTCTCCAGGATCTCTGTGGAGACAACTTGTATGTAGATTGCTGACGCCTGATGGCAAAGTCCCACATATGCCGCAACTTCATCCTCGTCTGCATCATCGGAAGGCTTTTGACCCTCTGCTACAATCTCGTACGTTTTCATGCCTTTCCAAACCAGTTTCATCGTTGATTCCCATATGATATAGTTGTCCTGGCCAGTCAATTGCTTGATGTTGTCAAGTTTGATGGTAACAGGCTTGTCATCCCGGATTCGAGATCGGAAGGTCGAGGATCCAAGGGCAGTCATTCTGGGCTGCGCTCCAGGAGTCCCAATGGGTAAGGAAGGCAGTTGAGGATAGGGACTATTGCTCATACGTCTTTTTTTTATTCCGTTAGAGCTGCGAGCTCCGGGCTCGTAACCTGTTCGATATGGAAGTGCAGCTGGAGTTGTAAGACTCCCGGAATGGAATCCAGTTTAAGACAAAGCAGTCGGAGAATATGCGATCTGTTATGATAGATAAAGCAATCCTTAAAGACGATAGTTGCCCTATTCCCTTATTATTGACAAAGCGGGAGAATCTTCTCATTAAATACATGAAAGGGAAAGCAGTTATCTCTAGGAGACGTGGCATGAAGAGAAAGAAACAGGACACGTATCCAAACTCAGACTCAATGACAACTATCCACCTCAATGTTACCCAAAGACACATAAACAGGAAGTATAGGTGTAAAATAGGTAATGAGAAAGTATACTCCCAAAGAAGGGTGTAATGTTGTAGCTATGACGGCAGGAGTAAGATAACAGAAAAGAACACGACAATATACTCAATTATCAACAGTTATAACATATGGAATCCAATATTGTGGGGGGAAAAATAAAAAGATTAAGATGCATAAAAAGATAGCCAACATGATATGATCTCCGAGTAAACCCAAATCTTTCGTCCTCGTCACAACGCCACTACATCCAAGACACTCGTCGTCCGGGCATAAAGAAGCATTGAGAGGTGGTTAAACGTTTTCAGGGCCAAAGGACAGTCCGGCCTTAGAACTCTCTGCCCCAGCAACGGCACGTCGATACATAATCTCCGCTTCTTTGCAGTTGTCCTTCTCAGACAGTAATGTACCGAGCTTAATGAGGCTACGAATGGTGTGTCGATGACCTAGACCCAGAATCTTCTCTCGTCCCGCCAGCGCACGACGATGCATCATCTCCGCCTCGTCACGCTTGCCCTGTTTGTGCAACGTCCCAGCAAGATTATATATGCATATTAGGGTATCCTGGTGGTCAGGCCCGAGAGTCCGCTCCGCACCCATCATTGCACATCGATAACTGATCTCCGCTTCATGGTGTTTATTCTGCCGACAAAGTGCCAAGCCAAGATTATTGGCACTTATTAGGGTATCTCGATCATCTGGTCCAAGCGTCTGCTCCCTGCCTACCAGGGCACGTCGACACATGGCTTCCGCTTCGCCATACTTTTTCAGATCAAGCAATGTCTCGCCTAACGTATTCATGCTGTCGAGGACCTCCGGGTGATCGGGTCCAAGGGCATTCTCCATAACCTCTAGGGCATGTCGATAGATGATCTCAGCTTCTTCATACTTTTTCCGATCAAGCAGTGTCACACCTAGGCGAAGGACACTCAGTAGGGTATCTGGATGATATAGTCCAAGAACTTGCTTTCGGCCGGCCTGCGTTGATTGAAATATCATCTCCGCTTCTTCGTAAGTGCTCTGATGATAAAGTGTCCGGCCAAGGTTATCGGCGCTTGTAAGGGTAGCTGGATGATCTGCCCCTAGAGACCTCTCCCTGCCTGCCAATGCACGTCGACATAGAGCCTCCGCCACGCCATACCTTTCCTGATAGAGTAGCGTTTCGCCAAGCATATTCACGCTGTCAAGGGTCTCTGGATGATCTGGCCCCAGAGTCTTTTCCATAGCACTTAGGGCCTGTCGATACATGATCTCAGCTTCTTGATATTTTCCCTCGGCAAATAGCGTCGCAGCTAGTCCAACAATGCCGAGTAGGATGGCTGGGTGACGTGGTCTGTGAGGGCTCCCCCCACGTCCGGCTGCATGTCGATGCATAATATCCACCTCGCTTTTCTTTTTCTGGCCATGCAACACCGCACCTTGAGCAATGGCACTATGTAAGCTATCCCGGTGATCCACCTCTAGATCTTTCTCTAGGACAGCAAAAGCACGGCGGTGCATAATCTCTGCTTCGTCGTACTTTTCCTGGCAATATAGTGCCACACCTAGATCTTGAACACTCTGTAAGGTATCTCGATGATGTAGTCCGAGTGTTTTCTCTCTGCCCGCCAAAGAACGTCGATGCAAATCCTCGGCCTCGCTGTACTTTTTCAGAGAATGTAGCGCCACACCGAGATCACGAACCCCCTGTAAGGTATCTGGATGATCTAGCCCGAGCGTTCCCTCTCTGCGCGCCAATGCGCGTCGGTACATACTTTCAGTTTCGTTGTACTCTTCTTGGCTACGCAGAGTCGCACCGAGATTGTTGGCACTCCTTAAGGTATCTCGATGATCTAGCCCCAGAGATTTCTCTTTGCCCGCCAATGCAGGACGATGCATGATCTCGGCCTCGTCATACTTTCCTTGATTGCGCAGATTCGTGCCGAGATTGCTGGCATTCTGTAAGGTATCACGATGATCTAGCCCGAGCGTTTTCTCTCTCCCCGCCAATGCGCGTCGATACATGACCTCAGCTTCGTCGTGCTTTCCTTGACTGTGCAGAGTCACACCAAGATTATTGACACTGTGTAAGGTATCTAGATGATCCGGCCCGAGTGTTCTCTCTCTGCCCGCCAATGCACGTCGATACATGGCCTCGGCTTCGTCGTACCTTCCTTGACTGTTCAGAGTCACACCGAAATTGTGGACACTCTTTAAGGTGTCTCGATGATCTAGCCCGAGCGTTTTCTCTCTCCCCGCCAATGCGCGTCGATACATGACCTCAGCTTCGTCGTGCTTTCCTTGACTGTGCAGAGTCACACCAAGATTATTGACACTGTGTAAGGTATCTAGATGATCCGGCCCGAGTGTTCTCTCTCTGCCCGCCAATGCACGTCGATACATGGCCTCGGCTTCGTCGTACCTTCCTTGACTGTTCAGAGTCACACCGAAATTGTGGACACTCTTTAAGGTGTCTCGATGATCTAGCCCGAGCGTTTTCTCTCTCCCCGCCAATGCGCGTCGATACATGACCTCAGCTTCGTCGTGCTTTCCTTGACTGTGCAGAGTCACACCAAGATTATTGACACTGTGTAAGGTATCTAGATGATCCGGCCCGAGTGTTCTCTCTCTGCCCGCCAATGCACGTCGATACATGGCCTCGGCTTCGTCGTACCTTCCTTGACTGTTCAGAGTCACACCGAAATTGTGGACACTCTTTAAGGTGTCTCGATGATCTAGCCCGAGCGTTTTCTCTCTCCCCGCCAATGCGCGTCGATACATGACCTCAGCTTCGTCGTGCTTTCCTTGACTGTGCAGAGTCACACCAAGATTATTGACACTGTGTAAGGTATCTAGATGATCCGGCCCGAGTGTTCTCTCTCTGCCCGCCAATGCACGTCGATACATGGCCTCGGCTTCGTCGTACCTTCCTTGACTGTTCAGAGTCACACCGAAATTGTGGACACTCTTTAAGGTGTCTCGATGATCTAGCCCGAGCGTTTTCTCTCTCCCCGCCAATGCGCGTCGATACATGACCTCAGCTTCGTCGTGCTTTCCTTGACTGTGCAGAGTCACACCAAGATTATTGACACTGTGTAAGGTATCTAGATGATCCGGCCCGAGTGTTCTCTCTCTGCCCGCCAATGCACGTCGATACATGGCCTCGGCTTCGTCGTACCTTCCTTGACTGTTCAGAGTCACACCGAAATTGTGGACACTCTTTAAGGTGTCTCGATGATCTAGCCCGAGCGTTTTCTCTCTCCCCGCCAATGCGCGTCGATACATGACCTCAGCTTCGTCGTGCTTTCCTTGACTGTGCAGAGTCACACCAAGATTATTGACACTGTGTAAGGTATCTAGATGATCCGGCCCGAGTGTTCTCTCTCTGCCCGCCAATGCACGTCGATACATGGCCTCGGCTTCGTCGTACCTTCCTTGACTGTTCAGAGTCACACCGAAATTGTGGACACTCTTTAAGGTGTCTCGATGATCTAGCCCGAGCGTTTTCTCTCTCCCCGCCAATGCGCGTCGATACATGACCTCAGCTTCGTCGTGCTTTCCTTGACTGTGCAGAGTCACACCAAGATTATTGACACTCTGTAAGGTATCTAGATGATCCGGCCCGAGTGTTCTCTCTCTGCCCGCCAATGCACGTCGATACATGACCTCAGCTTCGTCGTACTTTCCTTGCTTGTTCAGAGTCACACCAAGATTGTGGACACTCTCTAAGGTATCTCGATGATCTAGCCCCAGCGTTTTCTCTCTGCTCGCCAGTTCATCTCGATCCGCGGTCTCTGCTTCGTAGTGCTTTCCTTGGCTGTCCAGAGTGGCACTGGGCTTGTTGGCACTCTGTGGAGTGCCTCGGTCGTCTGACCCGAGCGTTTCCTCTTTGCCCTGTAATGCGCGTCGATCCACGATCTCAGCTTGGTTGTGCTTCCCTTGACCAGGCAGAGTCGCTCCGACATTGTTGGCACTCTCTGGGGTATCTTGACGATCCGGCCCGACCGTTTCCTCTCCACTCGCTAATAGACGTCGGTGCTCAATCTCGGCTTCGCCGTACTTTCCCTGTTCGCCCAGTGCCACACCTTGTTTATCGATTTTCCTTAATGTATTCGGATAATCTGCGCCCCGTATCCTCCGCATTGCACGGATAAGCCGATGCATAACCCCCCAACCTGCAGTGCACTCTCTGAGCTATTATCGGGAGATGAGGATTTTGCGGCTCAAGTCTCCACTCTACTGCCTCAAGCGAACCAAACTCTTGGCTTCAACGGAACCTGTCGCTGCGGTCGTCCCGAAAGCGAATTCCTCAATTATCGGGAGTCACTGTTGGCTTGTTCTCTGGAGTGCTTGAGTAGGCCTCGGGCGCGATTGGGGATTATTCTTGCTAGAGCCCTGACGTTCAGTACAGTAAAGAATTAGATTTAGGCTAGAAACCAGAATTACCCTCAGTACCAGGGCTACACTTACTCGGCCCGCACAGTTCATTCTTCGACTTGTACTGCTCCGTTTTCTTCCTCCACTTCTTTCTGATCTTCCTGATGGCTTCTCCCTTGAACCGGGAGTCTAATCGGCCTGCAACATGCCAAATATTAGCGTTCTATATGAGTGGGATCTTCATCAATAGCGAGGAAAGAGCCTACGGTATAATGTAAAGCAGAATCCGAGATATTTTGCACACAATAATCCAAGGGGAGAGTGTTCTGGTAAGGAGCTTGATGGATATGAAAATCGTTGATTAGGATCAAAATGCATTGTGCTTGACAAGCTGGGCTGAGGCTGAGGGGTAAAGCGCACCTGTCCAAACCAATAGGGAAGTTCCGTGGGCAGGGGGGGTGGACATTGCTTGCTCTTGTTGCCACGGCAACAGTCTCCTGGCACCCAAATTCGGTTTGAAGACAGGTTACGGTGATTCAAACGCAGGCTAGGAACCAGTTTCCCCTCCACCAAACCCGCGGTTTATTTGTCGCTAACTACGGGAAAATCCATGGCATTGCACTACCGGTAAGGTATGGCCTAAAAACCAATTAAACAAATGAAATCCACCCCTGTCCAATGTACTTCAATCCTACCATCCCCCCCAAAAAAAACTCAGAAAAGGCAGGCAGAAGAGAAAACACCTCCAGTAGAAACCAAAAATAACAACTTCTTTCACCTTATTTTCATGTTCCCGTCAAAAGAAAACCGAGAAGACCTTTTTTCTTGTTTTAAGGACCCCAGAAACCTTTCTTGTTTGTAGCCCTAGCCAGCCTAGAAATAATGGTCCTGGGAGAGATGGAAGTATCCCCAGAGGATACCATTCCAGCACACTCATGAAGCTCCAAGTTCAGTGGCCGGGCAGGATCATGAGGTTCTGTTTGTGGTGTTGAACCCCACTCTTCGCCTTCCTAAATAAGGTGAAAGGTAGGGTGCTGAAAATCGTGGCGACGGAGCTTGGCAGGCCAGGAACCAGGCGAATGTTAAACTGGTAATACCGCAATTTATGAATCAGTGTGAATTAGCGTGAACTTAAGCCTGTAAACAATGCAAACGAAGTGGCTGGCTAGCCAAGGACGATCTCATACAGGCCAGCAGTACCGTAGGTGAATATTCTGGATGGTGATAAAGCTATCACTTATGATGAATATTTCTCTTATCTCGTAGGACGTCTTTCCCTCCATCCACAGACTTACCCATCCATAATATAAGACAGCATCAAGGTTCAGTTCACACATACAACAGAACCTCCTTAATCAGGTGGCTCTCCGCTCATTCTTCTGATACGGTAGGCCACCGTACTCAAGTACTTGCAGCATCCGATCCAGCCCCGCCAAGCTCTGACAGAAGGGCTCAATTCTGAGAATGAATGACCCACCCCCCCATCTGCGGGGGATCTTCCTACAAACGAACATCAGTGACTACGACTACCAGCATCTCGCCATTAGGTACAGTGGTGGGTTACGAAGTTTGCAATTGGTCGGGGACCTGTTCTAAATATAGTACTGGCACAGTATATCAAGCTCAATATATACCGTAAGTACACAAATAGAAGAAAAATGTGCTAGGACGTTGGAATTCCCCTTCTCGGCTAAGCGAGGGGAAAGTACCGCAAACGCAGCTCTCAGATGAGACAAAAGAAACGGAATATACACAGCGCCATACTAGGAGAGGCAAGCACAACGTCCTAGCACATTTTTCTTCTATTCGAGTTTTTACGGTAATACATTAATATACGATAATCCGGGGGAAAACGTTATGCTTGCAAAAAAAAGAGAAGAAAAAAGGCCCAAGATTACGAGGTAATTCGGTCATATCGAGTAGGTATTATACAGTGGACAGGCAGATGGGGTCGGGTGTTCAAAAAGATTGAGCCGGGAGAGCCGTGTATGGTACGTTTTTTCCCCCTATTTGAAAGCAAAAGCGACCTGATGACGAGTGATGACGGATTGCGAACGAAACCCGTCCGTGCAATCCCACAAGGCAATATCGTACATTAGCTCTGATGAATAGGCACGAGCGATTAAGCATCTATCATATGGGAGTACTCCACTGCTAGCAATACAAGGGCGATGCCACAATTCTTCTCAGGTGTCCCCGCGCCAAAGGCTTTGGGATATAAGGCACGCCTATGCAATGGTGAAAGGTGATAAGCGCGCACCGCAGACACCGCACCGAAAACAAGAATCCGTAGACAATTCAAGAGCACTGGCCGAAGCGGTAGCTAATGTGGTTATGGGTTGTAGGGTCAGGATCAGGGATGAATATTGCGAGGGGCCGGGGGGGGTTCGCAATGCAAGACAGGCAGTCTCCCAGAGCGCCTGGAAAAGACTGGTTGGGGCTCGGGTCTGGCATGACAGAGCCAGCGGATCTAACCATCAGAAAGCCTATCATCGGGTTTAACTGTTGGACGGCCCGTGAGATCTATATTTGGCGCCTGCGATAGCACTTGTAGTATTAGAATAACATAGGTCATGATGGGCTCGATAGAAGTGTATGAATGAGGGTTAATTCAAATTAACTATCGGTACTTGGAATCCGTGCTGGAAGGTGTTGCTTTCGTTCCAGACAGGGAATGTGGCTTTGTGGGTTTTAGTGTGTGAAGGGCGTCGTACTGTTTGGTGCCGGCATAATACACGTGGTGGGTAGTTCAGTAAATATGTGCCCCTAGTATTATCGGAATTCGGAATCTGCGAAGCTTATGAACTGAACAAAGGGCCCCAAGAGAGAGCGGCGAAGAGGGCATGATCCCCGTTTCAGACAACTGTTAGGAACCGGGCTTATTAAATTGAAGGGTGGTGGATGGCGCACCCATGTTCATGCGAGCATCCTACCCCGATCTTGGTAGTCGTTGATCATACTAGTTGTTGGGAATCATGGATGCTACTCGGAATGCTCAAGATGTTGTTTTATTTTTTCTGATAAAGGCTCGAGGATGCACTTTGGAACAGCGCATCCGTGGACGGAGGACGTGTATCAGCTGGAAGGAAATTATGTTCCTGGTCGAAGCAGTACGGAAGTGTGAAAGCGTCGGAGAGGTGACTGCCGGGAGGAGGCGAATAGTGGGAGTCGTTGTGAAGCCCGTTTTCTCTCTCGCTAGCAAGGGAGTATGCGGAGTAATGGGAGACTTATGTCGATGAGCATGGACGAGTGCGGATGACAGTGGATGGCTAGTGGAAGGATATGAGGACTGTTCGATATGGAAGTGCAGCTGGAGTTGTAAGACTCCCAGAATGGAATCCAGTTTAAGACAAAGCAGTCTGAGAATATGCGATCTGTTATGATAGATAAAGCAATCCTTAAAGACGATAGTTACCCTATTCCTTATTATTGACAAAGCGGGAGAATCTTCTCATTAAATACATGAAAGGGAAAGTAGTTATCTCTAGGAGACGTGGCATGAAGAGAAAGAAACAGGACACGTATCCAAACTCAGACTCAATGACAACTATCCACCTCAATGTTACCCAAAGACATATAAACAGGAAGTATAGGTGTAAAATAGGTAATGAGAAAGTATAATCCCAAAGAAGGGTGTAACGTTGTAGCTATGACGGCAGGAGTAAGATAACAGAAAGAACACGACAATATACTCAATTATCAACAAGGACGTCTTTGTCGTGCATAGAGTGATAGAACGAGAGCGCGGAACGAGAAAGAGAACTTCCACGATTTTCTTCCAAAGTCTTTGTGGCGATCAGGGTTTCTTCTACTTCATTACTAATCTTCGTTTCGTTTCGTTTCGTTTCGTTTCGCAGGTTTCGCCGTTACACGGGTTGATCGCCGTCAGCGTTTAAAGTCTTCTACCTCTCTGGAGTATCTGGGATGCTTCGTTGTTTACAGGGGGAAGGAAAAAAGGAATGGCGAGATATCAAGTAATTCTTTTAACATCCGGATATTTGCTTCCTATAGTTCAGTGTGTTAGAGTCCTACGATTCGGTAAGCACAACAGCACATTTCAAAACCTACCCCGGTGAGGACCCAACATGATCCACCGAATACTGCGAACCAACAACACTTTTCCAAAAGCTAAGCCTTGATAAAACGCTACTTCTGCCAACAAAATTCGTCTAGTCGTGCATGCAAGAGCCAAATAATGATACAAAAGGAGAAAACAAGGAAGAAATAAGGGAAATTCTTGGATCCCAAAGAGACACAAAAATCAGAGCCTAGCTTATCGTGACCTTTCAAGCACAATCACTCTATCAGAGACGTCTTGGAAGAGGAGACGAAAGAATACAATAGATCGCGGGAAAGTCCGGACATAGTGCCTGTATCGGTATACGATAACGCACGGTGCGCAAAGCAAAAGTGTCAACACCAGATATACGATAGTCACAAGAGTAAGGCTTTAGTTCCTTCATTAGTGCTTTGCGCAAACGGGTCCTAAATAGGCCGGTTGTCGGACCCCGGTCGGAGATCCTGCAGCTCAGGATGTAGGATTGGTGTCGTGGGCTTGAGCAGCCCGTAACCCGCGCCGAAGCTCGATCTTGCCCATTGCGGCGCGGCGTCATGAATGGTCACTCGTATATGGTAGAAGTTTTTGGTTGCCATAAGTGCATATAAGTTCGAAGAGAATCGCAGTATTTTTGGCAACTTCAACTCGAATGACTTCGATAACTCTTGAGGAAAGTAAAGGAAAGGCCTAATACCCGAACATTTACAAAGAGCAGTAATGGCCTCATTCATCATCAGGGGAAACCTATTTCTTATCTTCAGCCATTAAGGCATAATTACACCGACCCGAGTGTACGCCATCAAACTTAAAGCGCATAAGGATACTCAACCTGGACGGTTCAGCCGCCAAATGACTGGGGCCCAATCAAAAATTTCCCAATCACCTAAATGAATGCAACCGAATATAAAGAAACGGTATAGGAAAGTAATACATGAGAGAAGGGGGAAGAAAACGTTTGTTGACTAGGCGCAGTACAGCCACCACGTGGGGGTGTTGGTGAAATATGTCTCGAATCAGTGAGCCGCCTTGCGAAAATGACTACCCTCAAAGCCCACCGTGATTCCTACAACTATTCTACCAGCGTCAAGGTCGATTAATCGACTTTTATCCTTGTTCTTCCCCTTGACAGTAGTCAATTGGCCTGAAATGCAAGGTATTGAAAGAAAAATTTCGGGTCTGTGGAAGATAGTGTAAAAGTAGAAGGTCGATTGGGATTCGTAGAAACAAAAGAACAAATGGAGAGAGAAGAAAGCAAAGCAATCGATGATCCTCCATAATTTAGAATGGAACAGTCATTCGTCTAATTCCCACTTCCGCAGTGGTAGATTCGTTCGTGTTTACGTTCAATTCATATGTGTTCGTTTACTGGTGGGAAGGTCTCTTGTTCGAATTCATTGACTTCAGTTCTCCGCTGTTTTCCGTGAGGAGGAAAGGAAGAAAGGTGGGGAAATCCTCCTTACATACAGGAAAAGCCTCAACCTCCAAACAAACTCTTTCAAAAACCATCAACCTGAACAAACCCCTCGGATTCCCCACCATGATACCAATAGGGTTGTCCACATTAAACAATATGTGAACCTGACTGTAGCCCTGACAGTATCTAACAAAGAAAAGCCAAAAAGCCATCTAGAAGAGAAACGACCGGCAACTGAGAAGGGCCTTTTTCCATGGGAGGGCTTGCTGAATATTGGCCTAGTTTCTATTTCAAATTATTAGGTACCATACCCGTGGATAGTGTCATAGTTATACGGGGCCCCCTGCCCGGGCATGTGAACCCCTATCAGCTGATAACCTTCCTTCCCCATTACACCCTCTCAGCCATCAGTGGCATCACGTAACTATGATATAGTCGCACCCTGTTGCCCCGGATGTTAGTCTCCCGGATTCTTCTCCGTCCGGGAGAACTTTGGGGAGTTGCCAAAGTTACACAAAAGTACACCTCTCCGCCCCGCAGTATGGGGGTTTTTCCGATGGGATGGGAGTTCAAAAATATCGAGTCCCTACCCACGTAGTTGATATGTTCGGTGTCCCAGATTTTGAACCTACTCTAGCCCAAGGCCTAACATCACAGCCACTCAAAATGCGTGGTCCATGCCATGATTGGTGATCTATGGTGATGTTCCTTATGTTGCACAAAGTTGGAAAGTAACA
Organism: Tuber brumale; assembly: GCA_014065205.1. Lineage (NCBI taxonomy): Eukaryota > Fungi > Ascomycota > Pezizomycetes > Pezizales > Tuberaceae > Tuber > Tuber brumale. The sequence goes on along the minus strand of JACCEG010000794.1, from coordinate 9,631 downwards.
ATTTCACATATTTTTGTCACTGACAGCAGTCATATCATTGCAAAGGGGCAAGACCGGGCTTCTGTGCTTTTTGGTTGTGTTTCAGAGGTCCACGGTGCCATAGTGATGTGGACTGACTAACAGGAGAAGGAAATCGTCGATCCGGTATCATTGAGCCATCGGCTCATTCAACGTGCCTCTCACTTGCCGATTTACACCTCATTTAACCCTTGTGTAGAATAGTTGACAGTTCTTACTGCTCCGTTGTGACTTGATTTTTGACTTATTTTTAAAGAGCATTTCTCGCTCATTTGGCTCTCCCGAAGCCCTACAATCCTCCCGACCGCCCTGGAGCCCGTTGAGTAACCTCAACTAAAGGGTTTTGGATCACGATTACTGTGGCCAGGCGGTTGTACCAGCCACAAATATATCTTAAACGCAAGGGAGAACAGCACATTAATGGGCTCTCCGAGGGAGCTCACGTGATCACACCAATAACCTCTCGTTTGCATAAGGAATTGCGTAGGTGGGAGGTTTCGAGGAGGAAAGCTATATTATCGTATCCCAGATATATATGTTCAAGGAATGAATGTATACACAGAACGAGTACGCCCCTTCGGAGGCGCGACGGGACTAAGACTCGATAAGACAATTCGATTCCTTGGTTCTTCCATCTTCTCTTTTTCAGGAGGCGGTATAAGGTTGGGATCGAAGATTCACAGAAGGGGGTGGACGGAGTCTCGGTAATCAGGGACGCATGGTGTTCTATGGCTTAGTGGTGGAATGCAACGTCTATATCTCTCGAACGAGGTGTCTCGTGTTGTAAGCTTCCTTTATAATATGTGTGTCCCTCCTCTTAGGAATTAGTGTTGTGGCTTATGGAGTGCTTAGGGAGTATGGGCTTTAGTTGTGAGTGTGTAGGGCGCCGGGCCGGGTTTAATGCTTAATTGCGATATCTACCCTTGCTCTTGGCCTCCTAGTATGATACATATTTCTGGAGGGTCCTTTCCCTTGCATGGGAAAATGAATCATAGCCTATACCTGGATCTATTAAGGAACATTGGATGTCGCTAAAGGCTTATGGATATTTCATGGTTGGCACCGATTCACCACTGAGTAGGAGGGCGCAGCCCTAGCCAGGCATCCTACAACCCCTATCCCGAAAAGGCAGATGCTGTGAAAAGATCCGGCATGGGTACATGGCTCTATGCATCATAGTCCCTTAGGCACTGGGAGGGCCGGCCATAATAACCAAGGGTATTGATTCCAGGGAAGAATGGATCGCTGGATCGCTGATGACGAAGCTAACTCTAATTGAAAAATTGATAAACAATCCAACACCTCCAAGAGGTAAGAAAGGGACACGATGTTATAACAGCTGAAATCCCATCTTATGGGAGAAAAAAAAATAAAAAGGTTAAGATGTGTAAAAGAATAGCCAACATGATTTGATCCCTGAATAAACCCAAATCTTTCATTGTCGTCATGATGCTACATTCAAGACACTCGTCCGGGCATAGGGAAACATTGAGAGATGGTCAAACGTTTTCAGAATCAAGGGACGGTCAGGCCTTGGAGCTCTCAGCCCCAGTAACTGCACGTCGATACATAATTGCCGCTTCTTTGTAGTTGCCCTTCTCGTACAGGAGTGTACCGAGCTTAATGTGGCTACGAATAGTGTGTCGATGACCTAGCCCCAGAATATTCACACGTCCTGCCAGCACGCGGCGATGCATCGTCTCCGCCTCGTCACGCTTGCTCTGTTTGTGCAACGTCCCAGCAAGATTATAGATGCATATCAGGGTATCGCGGTGGTCAGGCCCGAGCGTCTTCTCCGCACCCATCATTGCACGTCGATAAGTGATCTCCGCTTCGTGGTGCTTATTCTGCCGACGAAGTGCCAAACCAAGATTATTGGCACTTATTAGGGTATCACGGTCATCTGGTCCAAGCGTATTCTCCCTGCCTAGCAGCGCACGTCGACAAATAACTTCCGCTTCGCTATACCTTTTCAGATCAAGCAGTGTCTCGCCTAACGTATTAATGCTATCGAGGACCTCCGGATGATCGGGCCCCAGGGCATTCTCCATAACATCAAGGGCGTGTCGATAGATAATCTCAGCTTCTTCATACTTTTTCCGATCAAGCAGCGTCACACCTAGGCGAAGGACACTCAGTAGGGTATCTGGATGATATAGTCCAAGAACTTGTTTTCGGCCCGCCTGCGTTGATTGAAATATCACCTCCGCTTCTTCGTACGTTCTCTGATGATACAGTGTCCGGCCAAGGTTATCGGCGCTTGTAAGGGTAGCTGGATGATCTGCCCCTAGAGCTTTCTCCCTGCCCGTCAATGCACGTCGACATAGAGCCTCCGCCTCGCCATACCTGTCCTGGTAGAGTAGCGTTTCGCCGAGCATATTCATACAGTCAAGGGTCTCTGGATGATCTGGCCCCAGAGCCTTTCCCGTAGCACTTAGGGCTTCTCGATACATGGTCTCGGCTTCCTCGTATCTTCCCTCGGCAAATAGCGTCGCAGCTAGTCCAACAATGCCTAGTAGGATGGCTGGGTGACGTGGTCTGTGAGGGCTCCCACCACCTTCTGGTGGATATCGATACATAATATCCACTTCGCTTTTCCTTTCCTGATCATGCAACACGGCACCTTGAGTACTAGCACTTCGTAAGCTATCCCGGTGATCCATCCCTAGCGTTCTCTCTAGGACAGCAAAAGCATGGCGGTGCATAATCTCTGCTTCGTCGTACTTTTCCTGGCAATATAGTGCCACACCTAGATCTTGGACACTCTGTAAGGTATCGCGATGATGTAGTCCGAGTGTTTTCTCTCTGCCCGCCAATGCACGTCGATGCAAATCCTCTGCCTCGCTGTACTTTTTGAGAGAATGTAGCGCTACACCCAGATCACGAACCCCCTGCAGGGTATCTGGATGGTCTAGCCCGAGCGTTTCCTCTCTGCGCGCCAATGTGTGCAGGTACATACTTTCAGTTTCGTTGTGCTCTTCTTGGCTACGCAGTGTCGCACTGATATTGTTGGCACTCCTTAAGGTATCTCGATGATCTTGCCCGGGAGATCCCCCCCAGCCCACCAACGCAGGATGATGCATAATCTTAGTCTTGTCATACTTTCCTTGATTGCGCAGAGTTGCGCCGAGATTGCTGGCACTCTGTAAGGTATCAGGATGATCTAGCCCGAGTGTTTTCTCTCTCCCCGCCAATGCACGTCGATACATGGCCTCAGCTTCGTCGTACTTCCCTTGACTGTTCAAAGTCACAGCAAGATTGTTGACACTCAGTAAGGTATCTCGATGATCTAGCCCGAGCGTTTTCTCTCTACCCGCCAATGCACGTCGATCCATGATCTCAGCTTCGTCGTACTTTTCTTGATTATCCAGAGTCACACTAAGATGGTTGACACTGTTTAGGGTATCTCGATGATTTAACCCGAGTGTTTTCTCTCTCCCCGCCAATGCACGTCGATACATGACCTCAGCCTCATCGTACTTTCCTTGACTGTTCAGAGTCACAGCAAGATTGTGGACACTCTGCAAGGTATCTCGATGATCTGGCCCGAGCGTTTCCTCTCTACCCGCCAATGCACGTCGATCCATGATCTCAGCTTCGTCGTACTTTTCTTGATTATCCAGAGTTACACTAAGATTGTTGACAGTCTTCAAGGTATCTCGATGACCTCGCCCGAGTGTTTTCTCTCTGCCCGCCAGTGCACGTCGATACATGGCCTCAGCTTCGTCGTACTTTCCTTGGCTGTTCAGAGTCACACCAAGATTGTGGACACACTGTAAGGTATCTCCATGATCTAGCCCGAGGGTTTTCTCTCTACCCGCCAATGCGCGTCGATACATGACCTCAGCTTCGTCGTACTTTCGTTGACTGTTCAGAGTTACACCAAGATTGTTGACACTCTGTAAGGTATCTTGGTGATCCCGCCCGAGCCGTTTCTCCCTGCCCATCAATGCACGTCGATACATGACCTCAGCCTCGTCGTACTTTCCTTGATTGTTCAGAGTCACACCAAGATTGTGGATAGTCTGTAAGGTATCTCGATGGTCTGGCACGAGCGTTTTCTCTCTACCCGCCAATGCACGTCGATACATGATATCAGCTTCATCGTACTTTCCTTGACCATCCAGAGCCACACCAAGGTTGCTGGCACTCTGTAGGGTATCAAGATGATCTCGCCCGAGTATGTTCTCTCTCCCCGCCAATGCACGTCGATACATGACCTCAGCCTCGTCGCACTTTCCCTGACCCCGCAGAGTCACACCAAGATTATTGACACTCTGTAAGGTATCTGGATGATTTAGCCCGAGTGTTTTCTCTCTCCCCGCCAATGCACGTCGATACATGGCCTCAGCCTCATCGTACTTTGCTTGACTCTTCAGAGTCACACCAAGATTGTGGACAGTTTGTAAGGTATCTTGATGATCGATCCCAAGTGTTTTCTCTCTTCCCGCCAATGCACGTCGATCCATGATCTCCGCTTCGGCGTACTTTCCTTTACTATGCAGAGTCCCACTAAGTTTGTTGACACACTGTGAAGTATCTCCATGATCTAGCCCGAGCGTTTTCTCTCTTCTCCCCAATGCATATGGATCCGCGGTCTCAGCTTCGTAGTGCTTTCCTTGGCTGTCCGGAGTGACACTTGGCTTGTTGGCACTCTGCGGAGTGCCTCGGTCGTCTGACCCGAGCGTTTTCCCTCTGCCCGGTAATGCCCGTCGATCCACGATCTCAGCTTCGTCGCGCTTTCCTTCACTAGGCAGAGTCGCTCCGAGATTGTTGGCACTCTCTGGGGTATCTTGATGATCTGGCCCGACCGTTTTCTCTCCACTCTCCAACGCACGTCGGTGCTCAATCTCGGCTTCGCCGTACCTTCCCTGCTCGCGCAGTGCCACACCTTGTTTATCGATTTCCCTTAAGCTATTCGGATAATCTGCGCCCCGTATCTTCTGCACTCTTGCACGAATAAACCGACGCATGATTCCGAACCTGCGGTGCCCCCTCTGAGATGTTATTCGGATATGAGTATTTTGCGGCTCAAGTCTCCACTCTACTGCCTCTAGCGAACCAAACTCTTGGCTTCAACAGAACCTGTCGTTACGGTCGTCCCGAAAGCAAATTTCTCAATTATTAGGAGTCACCGCTGGCTTTTTCTCTGTAGTGCTTGAGTAGGCCTCGGGTACGATTGGGGATTATTCTTGCTAGAGCCCTGATGTTCGGTACTATAAAGAAGTTAGATTCAGGGATTGTTCCCGGGAACACTAGCTAGAGCACCAGGGTTACACTTACTCGGCCCGCACAGCCCAACCTTTCACTTGTACCGTTCCGTTTGCTTCCTCCGCTTCTTCCCGATGTTCCTAATCGCTTTTCGCTTGAACCGGTAGTCTAATCGGCCTTCAACGTGCCAAATCTCAGCATTAGACATGATCGGGATCTCCATCGATAGCGAGGACAGAACCTACGGTATGATGTAAAGCAGAATCCGAGATATTTTTCACACAATCATCGCAGGGGAGAGTGTTCTGGTACGGAGCTCGATGGATATGAAAATCGTCGATTAGGATCAAGCTGGATTGTGCTTAACACGTTAGGCTGAGGCTGAGAGGCAAAGTGTATCCGTCCAAGCCAATAGGGAAGTTTCGCAGGCCAGTCGCAGACGTGGCTTGCTCTTGTTGCCACGGCAACGGTATCTTCTTATCATGCCCAAATATTGTTTGGAAAAGCAAACTAAACCAAGTGCAGACCAGGAACCAGGCGAAAGTTGAACTTGTAACACCGGTACCGCAGTTTACGAATTAGTGTGAATTAGTGTGAACCTAAGCCTGTAAACAATGCAAAAAAAGTTGCTGACAAGCCAAGGACGATCTCATACAGGCCAGCAGTACTGTAGGTGAATATTCTGGATGGTGATAGGGCTATCACTTATGATGAATATTTCTCCTATCCCGCAGAACTTGTTTCCTTCCATCCACAGACTTGCCCATCCATAACATAAAACAGCATCCGGGTTCAGTTCACACATACAACAGAACCTCCTTAATCAGGTGGCTCTCCGGTCATCCTTCTGATACGGTAGGCCACCATACTCAAGTACTTGTAGCATTCGATCCAGCCCCCGCAAGCTCGGATAGAAGGACTCGATTCCGAGAACGAAAGAGCTACCTTTTCAAGAGCTGGTCCCCTTTCTACAAATGAACATGAACACCGGCGACTACGACTAACCAGTATCCCACAATTAGACCCCGTGGTGGGTTACGAATTTTGCAATCGGTTGGCAACCAATTCCAAATACAGTACCGGCACAACATATCGGACACAATATAAAATACATCAATAAATGAAAATCTCTAGGAAAAACATTATGCTTGCAAAAGAAATAGCGCAAGGTCATGCGATAACTCAGTCACATCGAGTATCATACACTAGACAGGCGAATTATTTCGCTCGCAATTCCTCCTCCTTCGCCATCAGGTCGCTTGCCCCCAAACACGGGCAAACACGTACTATACACGGCTCCTTCGGTTCAGTTTTCTAAATACCCGCGTCCATGGAGTCCTGCGAGGCAATATCATATATTAGATCCTGCGAAGGCCAATTAGTGGCCAGGCCCCTATCACGCGGGAGTGCTCCGTTGCTCACCAGCCAAGGGCACCACAGTTCTTCTCAGATTCCCTTGCATAAAAGTTTTGAAATATAGGGCACGCCTACGCAAGGGGCAGGAGGCAGTAGGCGTACACCCTAGCCACCGTACCGAAAACAAGAATCTATAGACTACTCAATGGGAGCTGGTCGAAGTGGTAGCTAATGTGGCTATGGGCGATAGGGCTAGGGTTAGGAAATTGATTATAGATGTTGCGAAGGGAGTTCGCAATGGATGGCAGACAGTCTCTCAGAACATCCGGATGATGCTGGTTGGGGCTTGGGTCCAGCATGACGAGCGAGCGGTTGGAACCGCCGGAAAGCCTATCATCGGCTTCGAATACTTGGCCGTCTGAGAGATATCTATATTTGGCGCCGGTGATAGGACATGTAGTATTAGAAAGACAAAGGTTATGATGGGCTGGATAGAAGTGTATGAATGGGGGCTAATTCAAACTAATTATTGGTACTTGGAATCAGTTCTCGAAGGTGTTGCTTTCGTTCCGGACAGGGAATGTGGCTTCGTGGCTTTTAGTGTGTTAAGGGTGTCGTACTGTACGATACCGGCATAATACACGTGGTCGTTCAGTAGATATGTGCCCCCAGTACTTTTTGAATTCGGAATTTGCGAGGCTTATATACTGAAGAAAGGGCCCAAAGAGACAGTGGTGAGGAGGGCATGATCCCCACCCCAGTCAACTATTAGGGATTGGGCTTATTAAATTGAAGAGTGGTGGATGGCGCACCCAGGTGCATGCGAGCCTCCTACCCGGATCTTGGTAGTCGCTGACCATACTAGTAGTTGGAAATCGTGGATGCTACTCGGGATGCTCAAGGTGTTGCTTCATTTGTTTGGATGAAGGCTCGAGGGATGCGCTTTGGAATAGCGCATCTGTGGAGGGAAAACGTGTATCAGCCGGGAGAAAATTATGTTCCCGGTCGAAGCAGTACGGAAGTGTAAAAGCGGCAGAGCGGTGACCGGCCGGAGGCGACGAATAGTGGGAGTCGTTGTGAAGCCTGTCTTATCTTTTGCTAGTAGTGGAGTATGCGGAGAAATGGGGGACTTATGTCGACGAGCATGGACGAGTGCGGATGACAGTGGATGGCTAGTGGAAGGATATGAGGACGCCTTTGTCGTGCGATAGAGCAAGAGAGCGAGAGCGCTGAATGAGTAAGATAACTTCCACGATATTCTTCCAAAGTGGTTTATGGCGATCAGGGTTTTTTCTGCTCCATTACTAATCATCGTTTCGTTACGTTTCGTTTCGCAGTTTTCGTCGTTACACCGGTTGATCATCGTCAACATTTAAAGTCTTCTACCTGTCTGGAATATCTAGGATGCTCCATTGTTTACAGGCAGAAGGAAAAATGGAATGGCGAGATATCAAGTAATCTTTTCTTTTAAGAATCTGATATCTGGTTTCTTAGTTCAGCGTGCGCTAGAGCCCTACGATTCAGTCGAACATCCCATGGTAAGCACAGCTGCACATTTCAAAACCTGCCCCGGTGAAGACCAAACATGATCCACCGAAAACCACGAGCCAACAACACTTTTCTAAAAGTTAAGCCGTGAGAAACGCTACACCCGCCAACAAAATTCGTATAATCGTGCATGCAAGAGCCAAAAAGCGATACGAGAGGAGAAGATAAGGAAGAAATAAGCGAAATTCTTGGATCCCGAAGAGACACAATAATCATAGCCTAGCATATCGTGACTTCTCAGACACAATCACTCCATTAGGCACGTTTTGGAAAAGACGACGAAATGATACGGCAGATCGCGGGAAAGTCCGGACATAGTACTTGCACCGGTATACGATAACGCACGACGTGCAAAGAAAAAGTGCCAACCCCAGGTATAGTCACCAGAATGAGATTTTAGTTCCTTAATTAGTGCTCTGAGCAAACGGTTCCGAAATTGGCCGATGTTGGACCCCAGTGGGACAGTTCGGCTTGTAGGCTCGATAGGCTTAAACAGCTCGTAACCCGAGCCGAAGATCAACCTTGCCCAGGGCTGTGTGGAGCCATGAATGGTCACTCGCATCTAGTACAGTACAAGTTTTTGGTTGTGATAAGTGCGGATAACTTCGATGATAATCGCAGTATTTTTAGGAACTTCAACTCGAATGACTTCGATAACTCTTGGAGAAATTAAAGGAAAGCCCTAATGCCCAAGCATATATAGAAAGCAGCGATGACCTCATCCAATATCAGGGGAAACCTGTTTTCTATCTTCAGTAGCGTTTGAGATTGTATTTATACCATTTTGTATAATACCGTATAATACTGTATAAAAACCGTATTTTATTTTTAAAAACGTATTTTATTCAATGTTTCAAAATAGGTATAAAATATTTTATTCAAGGTACAGACTACAGTAGCACAGTTATGTAGAAAATGGGAAATACTACTTTCAATTGTAATATAATAGTACAAGGTTACAAATATAAGAATGTTGCTAGCTACTACTAATCATCATTATTGTACCTTGCCCTCTTTGATCCTCTTACCTGACTTTCAAGGGATTGGCTATTGTGAGAATGGTCAAAAGGATTCTCAGTAGCTGATTCCCCTTCCTGGTTTATTTCAAACCCAGTCTCTTCCCCTTCTCCATCTCCCTCTAAGTTAGCAATAATAATATTAGTAAATTGAGAAATCAAAAAGAATATTTAAATTCAAAGGGATTATGACTACAATACCTTCATCACTTTCAGCCTCAATTGCGTCCTGGAGTCCCACAATGACATCTTCGAACTCAATTTCTGCCTTGCCAGAGAGCTCTTGCCACTGGCGTGGTTCACCAGCCTTGTAGTCCAATACACGACGGTTGAGATAGATATAGGTAAGCTTATCTACTCGAGTGGAGTCAAGCCTATTGCGGACCTAGCTGTGAATCAGATTCTGGGCAGAAAAGGAGCGCTCGCTAGGGACTGAATTTGCTGGGGTACGAAATAATCTGGTAGCTAATAGAGAAAGTTCC
>JACCEG010000793.1:0-21401 GCA_014065205.1 Tuber brumale | reverse complement strand
ACGAGGCGTGAGGAAATTAAAACGTGCGGAGCGACAATCAACCTTCCGTGGGCTGTGAGGACTCGAACAGTTGAGGAAAGTAGCGAGAAGGTTTTGCGCGTACGAATGGGGCCCCGCGGCCGCCAATCAAGGCCCGAAATTAACTGATACTTAACGACTGCGCGAAAGTGACACTACAGGAACAAAGGCCCCAACCCCTAAGGCGTGCCAGAACAAGCACAGCACCGGGAAAGCCAGGGGGGATGTTCTGCATTTATTCCCGGCATATTAGGATTCCGCTCCCCCTTTACTTCCTATATTTGCCCGGAGAAAGCCCTCACTGACCACATGCAGGATTGCGCTGTTCTCACAACCTCCTCCTACTATACTCTCCCAACCAAGAATACTACAGCAATCAGAATATTTACTACTATAACACTCCTTACCACAAATCGACCGGTCCCGCGTTTGTTGTGATAGGCCACCGTGACTCGTGTGGCATCAGACCACCGTCGATTATCTTTTAATATCGTGCATACTCGACCACGTTCAGTGATCCCAAGAGGCCAGTCCGTCCAGATTTTAGTACGACCGGACTGTGGGAAAGCTGCTTTTCCAAACCAAATCCAGTCCTGGCCTGGGTCACCTGCAGGCGGATGTTTCAAGCGATGGCTTTTGTTTCATTACTAAGAAGTATTTTATTGTTCGACGGGATTGGTCTTTCATGGGATCAGGCGGTTGATACGTATTCCGGGAGCGGTTGGAGGGTTGTGTGAAGAATGGTATAGAGTGTCTTGCAGTCGGACAGGATATTCAGGTATCGTGGTGGTTAATCGGTGGATGACATAAATTTGTCTTAAGCGAGACCTATAGCACCAGGGGCATGTTGCTCCTATTATCCGATTCGAATGATTAAAAATTGAAAGCCTCCAGGCCGTCCACAGATATCTTCAGATTACATCGCCATCTGGCGGCTTTGACCTAGGCCTCTAGCAGCTTTGCCTAGGCACCTAGGGGCCTTGACCGGGGGTGCGCCAAGACTCGACCTAGCGGTTTCCGGGGTGCCGCCTGGCTCTGGCGCCCGCTTCGAATTTCGACAGGGCTGACCTAAGCTTTTGAAAACCAAGGCCGGACTGACCGGACTGCCGACCCGTGGTCCGGACCATAGTCCGGACCGGCCGCCTGGGATCACTGACCATGTTTTCATTCTCACGTATGCTTGTATGGATTGAAGCTATATTTACAGTCACTCGGCTTCAGCTTCCTGGGGGACCGATCGCCCCGTACAATGTAACCACAGCCACCAATCACCCCTAAGTTCCGGTGACCGTCCTAAATGAGGTGGCAGGGGATCAGGTGTCCTGTTTCTGGTAACCAAGCACACCGGCACAATGTGTATGTATCAATATCGTACATATCGTGCCGGTCTTAAAGAATGTTACGTCCCGCCAAGGGCCCACCATTAATGAGGCGCTGCATTATCATAATAACTTAGTTGGGTTGATTGCATTATTTTTGTGACAGAGAACGTCAGAGCTCAACGGGGGCGTACAAGACCTCACTCAGGCCTCACCTCTCTATCCATGTGACCACAGTGTGTGTCAACGTATCGAACTCTAGTAAAGATATCAATAGATTGTTTCTTCCGTTTCACTCTTTCATTGGGACTAGCTTCCTATGCAAGGTACTACCAATTCTGCCACTGGTAAGTGGTAAAGCATTTTGCTAAGATCGGTGGTTGTGTATGGGGAATATTTCACCCTGGGATGATGCGTACCGATACCCGAGGCGTTATGAGTGGTCTTCTTTATCGACTAGGAAGCTGCTATGTCTACACTTCGGAATGAGTTGAACAGCAAATTCTGGCCGACTTTGCTACCAGCACTAAATAGTGTGCACAGAGAGCAAAGTCGTTGAAACATCTATTTTTGGAACATCGCCTTAACGTAAACGTATGGTAGTGATAGTCAAGCATTCTCGGGGTTCACTCAGCTTTACATTTTTCTCCATGCTCTCACAGTCAGGGCCACCCACCGGGAATATTACCGCTGCCAGTTTGATTCCTCCAAATGATAAATGCCGCCGGATAAGATGACCTTGCCTAGTGATAGTTGTCCCGTTCCCGCGCGCAACAGGACGGTCTAAAATGGCAACATGGTTGTCCCTGTGTTAATATCGGAATAGCAGATATACGCTATGGCTATGGCTCCGACAACTAGTGATTTGATCAATGGTTGTGATTCGCAGTGCTCATCCATGGCGCCCAAAATCCAACCTTGGTGGTTTGATTTCTGACTAATCTGATAGATGTCATGTGGGCAGATATCAATCGCTTGTCATAAATCGGATTCTGGTAGATATGTTGGCCGGAATCTAATTGGAGGTGTTTCATGCAAGGTATCGTTAGCGCTAACGTGGTGAGGACAAGCTATTCCAATCGCCGGCAGTTCACTGCCGTCCTGCTATTACCATATTCCACGTAAATGTGATCACTCGCGATGCACATCAATGATTTATATGCCGGGTTTTCCTCACACTCTGTCGTGATGACCCTGGAACTGCCAAGTGGTGCTAGATGTTATATACGATTTTGGCCCGGTTCCCCTATTTGCCCAATGCCGGTGGTGCAGCTACCGGGGCCATTGATTTTGTTGTCCCACAATGTAACGTAGATCACGGGTCAATATGGAGGATAGACCGGGGAGGTCGCAGGTGCATTGTAATGCACCGGTTGGGCAATCATTTCCAATAATTACCTGTTGAAGTAATAGCCTTACTTCAATATAGTATGAATACGGTGTCTAGTGCAATTATCATGGTTAATCGTCCGGTCACAGGCAGCAACACCACAATTATCAACTATCGTGGTAAGCCCACCCTTCCCCTTAGGTTCTACCATGGGATTGGGATGGAAGGGGCCGCCACGAGGCAAAGCATAGCAAGGATGGTCATGACAATAACTGCGCCCAAGCCAAGAAAAGGTATCGCTATGGGCCAACCGCCTAAAGCTTGACTAGCACTGTCGCAACCTTCCATAATGGCCCTCATACCATGAGCTTTGTGACGGGTCCTGTTCTCTCTTGTGCCGATACTCTGTCATCCTCGGGTGTTGTCTGAGGTCGTGCCGTTTCGAACACGCACATAGGATGATAAAGTTACAAGCGTGCTTGGTGGTCTAAAGAGAACCTTTGCTCTATCTTTGATAATTAGTACACCACATCGTGCCGTAGGGGCCTTCGCAGTGGTGTGGCACCGATCTTTGCTAACGACTGTACCGCCAAGAATTTGAGAAATATATGGTACTAGTCGAAAACAAGGTCAGAGGGGAAGGGAAAACTGCGTGAACTAGTGATATCTTGGGGGTTATTTCCATCCCCGGACACGTAGAGTACTTTCGTGGATGTATTCATATAGAAGCAAGTGACGTTAGGTCCCCAAATTTGGCACATTGAACTGGCACCCACTGTGGGACCAGTGGGACCTAGTGTTGTGCACGAGCCGAGCGGACTGGAGCCGACTCGAGTCTCTTGGCGCTGCTGCCGCTAGTCCTTCAAACCATCGCAACCTCCTACCGCCGCAACTCTATGCCTCATACCACCACCTCCGCCTGCCTCCTAGATGGTGAGCTTCCCCAGGAATTGAAAGATCATTTGGCTAGTTGTATTTATTTTCAAGTTGCTATATACTATTGCCGGTTGATATGCATGATAATGGCAGTGTGTACTAGCCGATATCAAAGGTATCCGGACACCTTGGCACTAATTCGTATATGTCTTGGCGCCAAGGTGTCCGGATACTTCGGAAAACGGCTAGTAGAGGTACCGTGGCCACTCTTGACTCAAGCCTCGTGGCGGCTCGAGCCGGCTCGTGAACAACACTAGTGGGACCTTCTGTTCGTGTAGATTCCTAATATAACTACAAGATGGTTATCTTGAAAGCGCGGCGCTTCATTGAAGTTGCTTCCATATCTAGAAAACAACTGGTAGACAATGCTCATAATATGTGTAATATTGGGAGCTACATCCCTCCCATACACGTGGGCGTGGTGACCAGACACCAGTAACCGGATCCCCACACGCTCCACTCAGTATGATCATTATTGAGCCGGGGTGCATAACAACAATGTCTACATTGCCCGTAGCGGTTTGTTGGTGTGGAGGCACCATGGGTGCAACCCGCGATTCTTAAATCTATTAAGAGCATATACCAAAATGACGAAAAAGTAGGGTACGCATGATAGGGAAACGATAGGTTCGAAGGCGGCCCGGTGCTACTGAGTGATAAATTGAATGATACGCTGATGTTAGCGCAATGCACTATCTGATAAGGTTTTCAATTGTAGCAAGTTTTGGAATTGCGGATATATGTGCGGAGGGGAAAGTATGGCTGCGTTGAATGGCGAGAAATTTGAAATCCTGCACGTGAGGAGGACTTTGTCCGGGGAACAATAGGAAATAGAGGAAAAATGGAATCTCAACATGCCGCGCATAAGTCCAGAGGATCTGGTGATGCTTTTGCGCTACTGCGGGCCTCCTGGCAGTCGGTGGTGTGTGGAGCCAAGCATTGTGCAGTCTCTCTATGGCGCAGTCGGTAGAGATAGGTCAATTTCGGGCTTTGATTGGCGGCCGCGGGGCCCGATTCGTACGCGTAAAACCTTCTCGCTACTTTCCTCAACTGTTCGAGTCCTCACAGCCCACGGAAGGTTGATTGTCGCTCCGCACGTTTTAATTTCCTCACGCCTCGTTATTCACTTGGGGCTGGGTGGTGGATGCGATGCAGGTATTACATCATAGGTACCCCAGTATGAAGAATTCGCTTTGTGGACATCCGCGATTTCCCCGGGATGCTTGGCCAAGCCATGTATCTTATAAAGCCAGCAGTCCTCGCTTCTCCCCAAAACCTCCCTTCCCAGAGTTTTCCGGGGTTCCTGTGAATCTGCATAATACTTCGCTTTTCATCCACCCTGTATTCTCACTGCTGATTCCCTATCACTTCTTCCTTAAGTCTTCTCTTCCCTCCCACAATATTCGCATTGCCGAATAATCTCTCATCTCACCCGTTTCGTTTATCCTTTCTCAACCCTTTTTGTTGTCTATCCTCACAGCGCCGCCATCGGTTCAGGACTTTACCCACGTTTCATCGCCCCATCACTTTTCTCTCTATCTCTCCCGTACCCTCATTCGAAAGACAAGTAACAGGCGCTATTCACCGCGATTTCTCGCTACCGGATCGACATCAAGATATTGTGTTTATCGGTTTCACGTAATCTCACCAGCTCAATACACCCCTCACTTGCACTCTCCCTTCCAGAATGATGTCATACACGTCGGTTCACCCGCCATTGATCCCAACCCTTGACTGGGTCAGGGAGTATGAAGATCTCTTATTCCAAGATGCCAAATCAGACAACCCGGTATTCAACCATGAACAGTTAGGTTGTGTAGCACCCGAGGAAGGCGGCGATTTTACCTGCCCGCCAGAACCAGAATCTCCGAAGGTGACGTTTCTCGTAGGATGCTCTTCATCTCCTCAACCTGATACTATTGTGGAAATAAATAAAGAAACGGCACCACAGCCAGTGACGAAGAAACGAAAGAAATGGGGTCAAGAGCTCCCAACCCCTACCACAAATTTGCCACCACGGTCAGTCTTGAGATCACCTGTTACCCACTCTACCTCTACTTGAGTGTCCCTTTTCTAACACCGTATCCAGGAAACGAGCCAAGACCGCCGAGGAGAAGGAACAGCGAAGGATAGAGCGGATATTGAGAAATCGTGCCGCCGCACAATCATCCCGCGAACGCAAGCAGAAGGAGGCTCAGGCGTTGGAGGAGGAGGTGGCAAATATGGTGCAGAGCAATGCAGATCTGCGGGCTCGGCTCGCTGCTAGGGAGAAAGCCAACAACGCATTGAGTGCCGAGGTGGAAGCCATGCAGCAGACGCTGCTCATTTATGAGGAGTACATGGCCGTGGCGGCTGGGGGTATTTGCACGAACACAGCGGCTATAGCGGTGGATCGGATCAGCCACCCTCCAGATTTCGAAGCCCTCCAACAACCTTCATGGGAAGACGAGAACAGTTTCCTTTTTTACGGTAACCCAGAGCTAGCCGCAATCAATATCCTCGACCCGCCAGTGCTCACCTTGCCTTATGCACCGCACCCTCTGTATGCAGTGGTTAGCCCGGATTACCTTCTGTGATGGACTCGCTTGCCGGTCCAATGAGTTGCCTGGTCCACTTGAAAGACTTGATGACCATGTCAAATTCCCTCACCTTTGACCCACACTTCCTGCGCGACCCCCAAAGACCATCAATCCAGTCTGGGAAATCGGTTTCCAGAATGATTGTGCTGCACGTGTGGCCTATAAATTGTCGAAGCAGGTAACATCGATAGGGGTGGGCTTCGCTGTTGGTGCCGCTGAGGTTCTATGTCTGCTGCTGTCGTCCTGTGGGGTGTCTGACTGATGCTGAATCCGTGTGATGATTTTTGGTCCGGACATATGTGGGTCACGGTACCGTTGTAGGCGTGATTGTATTATTGTACCTCTATCTTTTGTAAAGTGTGGTGCTTTTGGGGGAGGTGTCTCATTAGATACATCACTCTTCGTCGACCACGTGAGGACTGAAAAGACTATAGCTAGCACCGGAAATACCACAAGGAGGTAGAAAACGACTTACAGGTAGAACCAACTGAGGGGCGGTGAGGGGGGGGGAACGAGAAAAAACCACGATTGCTGTACGTGCTGTGAGAATAGAACTGTCCTTTCCCTTCCCGCAACGTTCTCTCTCCTTATCGTAGTTCGTATTCAGCTTGGCTTCATAACTGGTGGCCGGTGTGCTTCATGTTGGATCATTCAGGCGGCGGAAATCCATTCCCTTGAAAAGAATCGATTCGGCATCAAAGGTCTTTATACATTCGGGGAAACCTCTCTCCCGTGACAACATCACACCACAGCCACCCAACCAAAGGTCTAATGTCATATATCATACCTCTCGGTCATAGTCAGTCATCGGTGTTACCGAAGGGTGAATCTGTTTTTCAGCAACGTAACAATAACGTCCACGGTTCACGGAGAACCCAAAGCCACCCCTTGCGAGAGGGGAATCATACAAGCAAGGATCATGGGACCTCACCCTAATTCCGCTTCCGTTCCGCTTGCAGAAACAGGAAGATTGGCGCGACCAGGCAATCAATTTTCGCTTTTGTGAGGCAGGTCGGAACGAGTATTGCAAGAGCGACTAGGTCAGTGGTAAGGTCCGTTCTCCCCAGTTCCGGCGCTATATGTTTGGGTCCCTAGCCTCTCCTTCGTTGGCCAATGGGAGCCGCAACATTGTACATCCAACCCCGTCTTAGTGACGGCTTTCAATATTCTTCCACATCTCACTCTGGCTATCAATCTATACACGATCCCCTCTGTGCCCCCCCTCGTCGCTCTTCATGACACACTTCATTCTTCGCGTGCCTTATCCCATCCCGTCCGTACCTACTCTCCCAACAAAATATCGCCATTAAGTATCACATTATTAAAACCGCTGGTAATGATGAACTTCCCGCATGCATATACCCAGGTCGCGTAGCGGAACATAAATGTGTATCGAATGCAATCTGCGATTCGCATTGATGAATTAGAAAGCCATTTCTGCCAGATGGTTAGCAAATTGGGCAACCCCAGCTAATGCCAAATCTATTAATAACTGGTATCTAATGTATTCAAGTTCTTTGGCTGCAGGATTGACGCAAGATGGATGAAGGGACCCTACTAAAATGGTGTGGCTTGTTAAATCGGTACACAAGGCTTTTGTTTTCCAGGGCCTGTTTAATGTAGATGTCAAGAACACCCGAGGCCACTTTCCCCCCGCCGCCACTGGCCAAGATCTTTCACCACCAGCATTGAATCCTGTATCAGTGAAGATTCACCCAAGTACCGCCAGGGACAATCTTATATCATGTGAGCACGCTGGCCGGGTTGAACATCCCCACAATTTACCCTACATAGTGTGGCTGTATTCTTCGGGCCGTTCTAAACTCCACAATTCACCCCGCGCGAACAGCCGAAATCCGGCCCCCCCGGGCCCCCTTCTCGCTATCTAGGCTATGTCTACCTCCCTCTCTCCTCCTTCCCCCAGCCCCCGCAGCCCTTTTCGCCAGTCCACCAACCTGGTCACTCAATTCTACACGCTATGATGTACCAAATCCTTCAATCAAATAGTACCAGATTCTCTCCTTTTCAGCTTCTTGTCGGAAACGGCTCCAATGAACATATTCTTTGCGTGAATAATAGTGTTTTTTGCTTCACGGATCCTTCCTATCATGCAAGGTGTCAGTGTTGCGGACTTCGATTGCAGACTCGCGTCACCTTCGATCAGAAGTTGTTTATCCGGTGATTCCCCCCTTAATCCCCGGTTGCATTTAGTGAGGATCTTGATTGAGCCCGCCGAGGCATGGATAGACTGTTGCAAAGATCAATGTTGTAGGTACCTTCACACACGAAATCCTAGATCGAGATTGTTTCTGGAATCACTTGGCAACAGCCAGGTTGAGTACAGCATTGGCAGAGAGGTGTTTAGAGGGGAGAACAGCGAAGAGAGACCAAAAGCTCGGATGCTACATAGTTAGATAGACAGCATAAAATCAGCACTAATATTGCGTGGTTTTTCGGCAGCTTGCGGCTCGAGTTTGGCTATGAGCTACGGGGTGGTGTCTACGGCTGGAGGTGACATACTGGACGGTGCAAGTTGCCTAAAGGCGGGTCCTCCGGTGAAGGGAGACCCCCGTTGCAACCGATGGGGATTGGGCCAACAGACCTCAGCCGGCGCGTGAAAAATCTAGTTTTATACTTGATTCTCGATTTGTAGTAATTTCATCTTACAGAATTGATTCTTCGCTATGCACCTTCCCCAGTTCTATTTTCGCCTGTTCTGCGTATATTGGGTCCCTTGTTCCACCCTCACCAGAAGCTGGACTCTTTCCCTTTAAATCACCCGCGACAAAAAGATTTAATGGGAGAAAAAAAGGGAATGATCGTTTGAGTGTTATCCGGAAATTATCTACTATTACTATCATACTCGGTGGTTTTTTTCCCCCAAAATTTGTTCTTGCCATTGACATATCGGACATCTGGTTCTGCTGGTTTGGAGGTCCCAGTTTGATGCCATGTGAACTGTAGTCCACCCTATCACCTTAGAGTGACTGCTACTGAAGATGGCTCGTCATGTTCCTTTCGACGTGCCTTATTTGTGACGTGGCGGAAACGTTCTTTGGTGGAGCCTACTCTTCAAAGCGAAATGCTGAGCTCAAAGCGTGGGGTTCGCTTATCCTGGGGGGTAAGATTAGAATCTCGCCTTGCTGAAACCTTGACGGAGGTGCCCCCAATGCCGGTAACACTCTATTGTGGAGGCAGATCATATTTGGAGTTCTTACGACTTTGTTTGCGGGGCTGTTGTTGGAACGATTAGTCGGAGTAATCCATTCGAAAAAGGGTATATACGGTGTCTGGACCGCCACCAACTATATTCAGGAGAATATATTTCCCACTTGCGAAAGAAGATATACGACGCAGACTAAATACCAGATATGAAACGAACCTGAAGATAAAGAACAAAACAAGTAACGAAGTGCGAGTTAGCCAGAAGCTCGTCCTATTTTCAGACCACCACGGCAGCCGGTACCCCCCCCCACGCTCCAACGTTCCGCGGTCCGTGCGACCCTCTGCCGTACGTAATTTCTGCGGTTAGAGTGCTTTCGGTATCTGACATGGTCTGCTCAACACTCGCGGGGTCCTGCAGCACTGGGTGATCTTTCTTCCAAAACCCCACTGAATCCAATCCCCCAATCTTGAAACTAATGAAAACGGTTATAATCGTAAACTCATGCGGGTAAAACAATGCACCAGGCCGAGACCTTTTGCCGGGAACACGGAACAGAATACAACAAATGATATAGGGAATATCAGCCGTATCAATAGGGTACCCCTCACGGACCCGCAGCACTTCTGGCCACGTATGAATCACGCAGATCGATACTCGATAGTGGATCCTGCCCCATAGCAGGCCGTGATGAGAACATGGGCCAACCCCGCAGGCCACCGACCGGGGCGAGAAGTGTTCCCAACAGGCCAGGACACTAATAGTGCGGCCTTATAATAGGCTGGAGGCCTGTCTAAGACAGCCTGTCATGGCAAATGGTCTATGCTGATGATAAGCTCAGTCAGGCCCATCGAGTAAACCCCGGGTGCGGATCGTGCCTACTTCCACCTCTTCGGTATGGAGGAACAGCCACAGATTCCCCGCCTTGTTGATAGTTGGTTCTGGGGCTCCCAAATAGGCAGTGTCGCTGATAGTGTCCACGGGACTGACAATGGCTGTAGGGGAGATACTTCAGCCGACAACCTTCATAGATTCCTCATAATGCTGCAAGGCCTGCCGACTGTCGTCCAACTCCCAAGCGATAAATTTTTTTTGGTCCTCCTAAACTAGAAGCCGTGTCCTCAAATCAGTACTGCTCGTGACATATAGTCTTCTCCATTTCCAATCCCCCGATCCCCTTCCGCTTCAGTTCATGCGAGTATTGGGCAGCGGTGCGATTTTTCAATAGACCCTCGATCCTTTACTGTTCCTTCTCAGCTGTGTTGATTCGTTGCTTGGAAGGGATGTCAGTCAAAGAGCACGCGAGTAGCACCCAAAAGGGCAACCAGTTCTCCAAGGACTCAGAGAGATGGAAGACCGCCGGCAGGAATCTGCAGCTTTTGGAAACCTTTGAAAGCTAGAGATGCTACTCGGCATGCCCACACTACACATCCTGAGAATCTGTCTCTCATGCTCACATATCCATCGCAGCCTTACCGCCTGTCAGTCCACGCATCCTTCCGCCTGCCCGCTGGTTCGTTCACCGTTCGCGATTCTCCGGCCTGTCGACCTGCCTAGTCATTCGCCGTTCCGGAAGAGGAAGTGGACCCAGCGCCTGTTCACCGGTAACCGTTTATGGTTTCTTTGTATCGCCTTCCGCTGTGGGTTGCTTGTTCGGGCAGAAGGTCTGCCGGAGACAGGGGTGATCCCGGCGGTTGCCGCGGGAGTGTTAGGAACGTGAGTGGCGAAGGGATGATGCTCGGAAGCGGGAGTCTTTGTCGGGCCTGTCTCTCTTTTGTTAGCTGGGGAGTGGTCATCAGCAATGGGGACTTGTGCGGAGGAACCGGGAAGGCGATGGAAGAGTTTGGGGGGGGGGGGGAGCGAGCGGGGAATATCTTTCCGGCGGTTATCTGTTCTTCTGCGATTCCCTGTTCGTTAGAGCGTAAATTGTGAGCAAGAGGTAAAATAAAGAGAGTCGTGTCAGCTGTTGCGAGGGAAGGGTCCGCACGGGTGAAAGTTTCCCCATTCCCCGCTTGTTCATCTCGGCCTAGTCTGGGCGTTTTGTTCGGCACAAGCGATAGACGGTGACGGCGGAGTGGTGAGTCCAGGTCTCAAAAGCTCAGCTGCTTACGAGCAGCCCCTCGCCCCATGACTTCCGCTTTTCCTGCACCTGGTTTCCCGCTATTGCCTCACTCTCCCCCCCACCTAGCTCTGGCAGAGAGGCGCCAGAGGATCATTGGGTAAACTCGCGAGAGGTTCAATCCGATAGGGTGATGAAATTCGGACGAGTGTTAGATCAGGTAGGGCTAAAGAGTTTGTTATTGCACAGCGAGATCAAGGATTGACTATTAGGTAATAATATTATGAAATGTTTATTCAGGAGGCGGTCAAAGGGTGAAAGCAACAAATGGTCAACCGATGTGTGATATCGAACGAGTTGCTAAAGGTCCAGTGGAGAGATTGTGGGATTGGTGAGATGGATTATGAAAAACAAGCAGAATTCCGTGATTTCCTTTAGGTTGTGGTATGATCTCCTTGCGAATAGGACCTGGTACTCATCCTTGTCATATGTGAAAGAGGGATAGATACAAAGGTGGTAGGGGAACGTGCAGGGCGGTCAGCTAAAGATAGTGAATATTAAGGACATTAAAGGGAGGTAGAGTGAGATGAGACCATGTTAGGCATGAGGTTAAGGAACTTGCGCAAAGTTTAATTAACATATTATAATTTACAGTAATTCACGACACTTGGGGATTAAGCACAATATAGGGGAACTGGAACCTACCCTGACTGTGTTGAATGAGAGTTCCAATGGGAACGCCAATCCATGGAATCTTTTGCTGGCGGAGGGAAAAGCGTGATGAGAAGACAAAGGTTCGTAGCACGGAAAGATTGTGAAGCTATGTCCATTCATTCACTAAGCGACCCAAGTGCTAACTTCGCTATAACAGCTGTGTTGAGCATTTGGATAGCTGCAAGAATCTCCCGCCGGCAGGTGAAATTGAGTTACCCATTATATTCTGGTTTCATCCCCGCACCAACCACCGCCAGGATCGAAGACGAACAACAAAAACAATTCGCATTAACCAGAGACAGCGCAATACCAGCGACACAGTGTCATTGAGCATAGCAAGCCAAAAGAAGGACCCCACAGGCAAGCAAAGAAAAACGAAAAAAACAGAGTCCGCAGAGCCGGTTTCAGAGATTGAATTGAAAACAACAGATACTGCACTTGATCTAAGCCTGTTCGATGGTTGGCATTTATATCGTAGGAGAGCATAATGGGGGAAGATGTTGTAGGCTCACGAACAGGCAAAGAGAGCTGAGAAAAGAATAGGAGAAGGTGGGGGGGGTGGCCCCTCTGTATAGGTCACCATGGGAGCGCCAGGAAATGTAACCTTCGTTCCTGGCTCGAAGGTTAGGGTTTCGTGGCCAATGTAAACTCTTCAGCTGAAGCCAGTTCGCAGAATGCTGCCCGCTCCCCCGGTCTGGGTTAAGTCCTTCGTTAGCTTTGCCTAAGGCTTCTCTATGATAATATGTTATGACTGAATTTCATGATAATATTATCAAACTCTAGCAGTTGAAACGCTACTCTCAGACCCTAACCATGAACCATATATTTTTGCTCAGCCATCTCACTCCCAAGGTAAGGTATTTCTATACTTCCTCAGAAAACCTTTTTGACCTCTCAACCATCGCTGCCGCATATTTTATAATATTATGCTTCCGGTCGCCTGTACAGTCTACATAATATTTTGCAACTGGGGACGCTTGGCCATCAAGAATTATTCACCCAGGTTCAACTCCTGTCAAGTTTATAGTTTTCAAGGTTATTGACAGGCCCCAATAAATTTGAGACATGATGCCCCATTGTTGATGTATCAGGCGAACTTGAGCATCTAGGGAATAAATATCCATTCATTCACCATCTCATAAAACTCTGAGAAAACAATTTTTGATCAATTTTTATTATCTCTCCTAATGCCATAGAACTAACCTCATTGATAACAGATTGATTGAGTACTTGCCTGCCTCCTTTCCTTCACTAAAAGTTCCTACTATGATCGTATTAATCAATAGTGTATCATTATCTCATCATAGAAACTCTATGGTTTGACCATATAGAAAATAACTATGAACACTGGCGGAATTGAACTAAGTTATACCTATTTAATTTATGGCTGAAATGCCAACGTGTCCCCTGTTGCAAAATATTATGTTCATAGTATAGATGGCCGGAACCATAATATTACACAAAAGACAAGAAATTTGTGAAATTGTGATTTTACTGTCTGAAATCATAGCAGATTTTCTACATGCTGAGAATAAGGCATAATACCTGACCCTTAAGAAGTTCTTGTGGTATTCAGCTGTCAAGATGTCGCATGTGTTAATTTTAGCTGGTGGTATGATAATATTATCACAGTAAGCGTGGTTCTATGTCAAAACTTTGCTCTAAGTGCTATTTGAGTTGCACCGCATTTTCCGGCTTCAGATGAAAACGCCCAAGAGTATGATAACGTTTCAACTCGTACACCCTCATAATAATATAGTCCAGAGCGACCGAAGTCCGCCCCCGCCACAGTTTAAGCCACTGGCCGAGTGATAGCCGATGATTCTGAAAGCTTACTTGGTGAACAAGGAATGTTTTGAATTTGTTTCTGGATTGAATGTTGCTTTTTTTCCTGTATGTTTTTGCTCTATCTCAAGGATATTTTTCCCTTTAGTCGGCTTTCATTTGCCTAAGGGAGAACATGGTATATCACTCGCTTTGGATCCCACTGCCATCTTGGCTTCCTTTTGTCCTATGGCCAACTCACCGGTAACCATATGGTGCGATGCATCTAAAGAGAGTATCATACCAGAAGCGTTGCATCCTGCAATGCTAGGTCACTGGACTATTCAAGACGGCCAATCATTTTTAGTGGTTCTACTGTATCATAGTGTCAACCTCTCACTCACAATCCAATCTCATCCAACCTCCTTCCGGAATATCTGCAGAATTTCGCTTTAATGTTCTAGGTTGACCTTGGAGATCGGTTATAACAGGGAGCTCAAGATATAATCCACAAACTAAGTATCTGCACGATGATGTGACTGGTGCATTTTATGGAGAGGTTATTGATATCCACTGCAACTTCGTGCGATGGGCTTCTGCAATCAAAGTGAAATGATTGAATTATAAAGTAACGAGCCACTGGAATATATATAAAATTATAAGTACAATACAGTACATGTAATAAGATAAATACAGAATCTCAAAGACTAAGGGGGTGTTTGGCACACCTTCATTCGAGATAACTGTCTGCTCAGAAGGAATTTTGCTAAACACAATTACAAAATTTTACTAAACCCATTTTGCAAAAAATACTCTGCCAAACACTCTATAATTTAGAAATCATCATCTATGTTTTTTATTGGCGCTCTAATTTAGAAACCATCATCCAGGTTTTTTATTGGTGGTTGGGTGTAAGGAAATAGGGTTTTTTGACACTGGGATCTGAGTTAAAAGAAATTTTGTGAGTAGTGATGGGTTAGATCATGATCGAGTGATCGAGTGATCCACTATGGTCTCCGACGCGCATTGTTTCGTGGAATTCAATTTTAAATCAGATTCTCTAGTTAACTAAAGGATCACTACCGACCCGGTTTACGTACCCTGAGAGAATTACATCCCTGTGGTCAGCCAACACCGCACCTTGTTCCACCCCGCAGTACACCTGGAAAGTACCACCCACGCACCACATAGCCCAGGCCGCAAGGTCGGCCGAACGGTAACAATCTCAACACTGGAGGCGAGACCGGACCGGCCAAGGTGAAATTGTGATCCAAGCGTTGACATTTTCTATGAAAGGTGATGGAAGAAGGAAGCGATGCCTAGAAATAGGCCCACGAGCAGGAGGGTGATGGACACACAGTCACAGAGTATCACGCCGATGGGAGTTTTTGGAGAGCCTATCACGATTTCCACCAATTTTAAGCAATTGATGGAGCACGGTCATAGCTCGAGCATGATTTGGTATGGTTGATTATAGCTGACCGCGGTCTGCCACTATCCTGAAGTGCGCCTCCTCCATGAAATATCAGTTGATTACGAAGACATGAACACCAGGTGATCGACTATGATCGATGCTACTCGAGTATGATCGAGCAGTGCCCCTGATCGAGCAAATCGAGCAGATCACGGGGGTCCTGCTCGATCATGATCTGATCGAGGGACCCCCATGATCGAGGGTGATAGAGCATGATCTGCTCGAGCAAAACTCCATCATGATCTGATTGTGGCCATCACTATTTGTGAGTACCATAATAATATCAGGGTGTGGCAATTAACCTGTAACTGCTTTGTAACATGACCCCTCTAAATTTATGTTTTCATTAAGGTAAGATTATTCACAACCTTAAAGTACAATAATCCCAAAACAGTTTTGAAAAATTGCCCAAACACTTTTTGCAAACTCCAGCATGCCAAACACTACCATCATTTCAAAATGCGCTTTGGGCTCAAAACACGTTTCGAGATGATCGTCATCTCAAATGACCGTGTGCCAACGAGCCACTAATTTGTCATCCTTGATGACCCTGTGACTCAGAATCACAGGAACCAACGCCCTCGGTACACGCCTTAGATTCATCGCACCAGTCAAAATGCATAATTTTAGGACATCAATATCTCGTCCAGAAGTGCTTTTCTGATCTGGTCAATCTCATTACCAGATGCCATTCAACGAAATTACCAAATATATTTCCTATATCTTCAGTTACTATTGTGGGGTTGTTAGA
This sequence comes from Tuber brumale, assembly GCA_014065205.1. Taxonomy (NCBI): domain Eukaryota; kingdom Fungi; phylum Ascomycota; class Pezizomycetes; order Pezizales; family Tuberaceae; genus Tuber; species Tuber brumale. The sequence continues at coordinate 5,294 of JACCEG010000793.1, read as the reverse complement.
GGACATCATTGTGCATTCTGTACCAAGTGTCGTTACGTTTCACTTGTGCTACCCTGCTACCCGTTTCTTTTTTCTTCATTATTCTGCTAGGCATGATTTCTCCTTTCCCACCCCCACGAGGTTTTCTTTAGGATGTTACAAACAAAGCGAACCCTTTTATTTGATTCAGCATATCCCGTGATAGTTGCAACAGCGGTTTACTGCGTTGCCCCACGTCTAGCGATTTGTGTGGGTCTATTTTCATTCCCCGTAGGACACTATACATAGACGGCCGGAATAAACGTCGCCTGATCCCCCCCCCTTGGCAACAGCCCCGGGGGACCCGAAGAAGTAACGGTGTTGTGGCCGGTCTCCAAAGCGATGGATGCCCGCCCGCGCAGCGAGAGCAATGAATATAATCAACCTCCGTATCACAGTAGTATTTCTCAACCTTGAGACTGAACCGCCGTGTTCAGAGTTTCACACTGGTTTATTTGGTTCCGCGCTACTAGCCACGAAATTATACGGGGCTATAGAGCTTTTCATGTATCTACAACATTGTTCAATTCAAGTGCTATCAGGCGAACCGGACTCCCGGAAAAAAAAAAACTCACACTCAGATTATACTGGTGTATCGCGACAGTGGCACTACCTTGGGATGAGCACGAACTCTGTCCTTTTCCTAAGATCCGCGCGACATTAGTGCCTTGCACATTGACAAACAAGAGAGATATCTGGAAATATCAGGCCATCGCAGAGAAACCTATTGTGATCACCTTGGGCATAACGGAAGCCAGGATGCCGTGAACAATCAATGTTCCTACAGAATGCGCCTGCTCAGTCGGAGTGCAGGGAAACCATATGTGAACTGCCGGGAACGTAAGCTGGGAGGCCAGGTCACGTCCCGATGGGAAAACTCGGGAGAACCAAAGACGCCATGTTTCACGCCAGTTAGCACGAATTGTTGCATGTTGGCGACCGAAAATACACAACACTCACTTTAATTCACCCGCCCGACAGCTACAATCACACTGTCGATCCAGGTCGCCAGTGTCCGGGATTTCCCCGACGACTCAGCCGCACTCCTATCGCAGTAGCCCTCCCGATGCCATAAAGAGCCTCACAAGCGCCGAGAACAGCTTATAAGACCTCTCAGTACCAGCTTTGTTCATTGAGGCACCAACGCCGGTGTGGCAAGTGAAAATTGTGATGGTTTGCATATGTCCTACGTTAGTTAGCCCTGATACTAGCGAAACCCAGTTAGGAGAGCCAATATTATTCCTCAAGGCATTGAACGGGCCCAGACGGAAACCCTCTAGGTTTCTGATCAACGGCGAAATCTCTCCTTCCATCAAGGTACTGCTGAACCCGGCATCAGCAATGGCATCCACGGCATGACTGCACACAACGTCCACTTCAACAGCCCAGATGTCCGCAAAAAATGAACGAACTGGTATACGACATGGCTTGGATGTTGTATTCTGATGTTGGTTCTGCTTCTCCCTCTGTACCGATTACTTGGTCACAAAGGCCAAGATGAATTCTGCATTGCCCGAACATCTACAGACCATCTGTTGGCCCCCAACAACGAGTAAGCTGCAGCGCTTATGTCAGCGGAGCTTCTGATCGCTGCAACTCAAGAAAGCAAAAGGTCAGATCCCCCGTACTCTTGGTAGCCTGGGTCACACGCTGGCTTCCTCAGGTGACGCGCCATTAGATCTTCAGTCCCTGTATCATGATCACGGGTTGCTTCCGTTCCTGTATCCCAACTACAACCCCAGATTAGTGATTGTGATTTACCTGTTGTACTCCGGATCTTTCACATTTGATTCCCGTTTTCACCTTTTAGCAATAAATCCTTCACCCATGACCTGAGGCCCCAGGTGGAAACATGGAATCCAGAACTACACCAGCAGGGAAGATCGCCTGGGCCGATTGCCTCTACTGTGGGCGATGAACATGTCTTCCGAATGTGAACTGCGAGCCGAGATTTGACATCAATCTTCCATTGCGACATGATTGAGTTCTGTGTTGTCTACATATCATGATGCCAAGCCGGCATAGACAACAATGCGCCGTGCACCAGGTCAATGCCTGATCCCATGCCCTCTTGTCCTGACACTTTATGATTACCCACCTTGCCCGTGTAACACGTGCTGAATACCCCCCCCTGCCTGCTGATATTACTCCGCCTGCTATCTTAGGCCCTGAAATCCCATTGGGGTTTTCCTTAGGTGGATATGATGCCCACGATTGTGCTCGCGGCATCGGATATGATTGTTGGACCTCTTGCATTCGGGTCACCTGTGGCATCGGACATGTTAGGCTGGATTCTTTCTCTCCACTGGGTACCCATGTAGACCATTGCATATTTCATCAGAAGGTTCCTAGTTCCGCTTTGACCTCATTTCCTGATCCAATCCCTAGCATCCCTTGACACATCCTTCCTAAGCTCGCCTTTACCTTCTGACGAATTATTGTGGACAAGCCTCCCCCCAGCCCCTCATTTTGTCTTTACATATCCCGCTCAGGATTATATAGTAATCAGTGTGCGTTGGTGTGGTTCGCCGAACATCGCGATGCAACGGGCATATTTCCGCAGCAATATGTGACTACCAAAACCGCCGCTGAAAAATGTTTAAAAATCAAATATATGCATCATGATAAGGAACACCTAGTAGCACAAGAGTTTTTTTTGTTACCGTAAAGATATAGAGGGGCTCGGGAGTCAGGGGTAGAGGTTAGGATGTTCAGGGATTGCACGTTGCGATGCGAAATGTTCGCTTACATTTGCTTAAGTACGATACCACCCTCAAAATATCTGCTCACGAGGGGACCGAACCTTGTTCGGTTATACGAATTGTTTTGACAACAGGCTTACTGGCCTCGTACCCTTGGAGCAGACTGGTTCCAGATATGCAATTAACCGTCAAACAATCTACCAACACAGCACCGCAAAGGCACCCCCGATCCGGGATACATCGTGCGCGGCATGTCAACAAGGTAAGCCAGCTAGGTTCAGTGTACAGTTTTTAATTGGGGTACTGCAAAAGATGGCTGGTGACGGATGAACAAATCTGGTGGGCGAAAAATAATGGTCATGGTTAGAGTTATAAAAATTACTGGTCATTGGTCGCTATTTATCACCCGCGAAGATTTGTCGCATCCCCTGTAATGACTGTATCCCGAATTGATGCCCGCAGGGATGCGCGCACTGCACATGGCATAGGAGGCAGAGAGGTTGGTACAGTGCTTGGCCAAAAGCGATCGTCACATTTGGAACCAAAGCCTCCTTGACAACAGCAACTACAAGCATGGGTTCCTGCAAACGACTCCAATAAAAGCACGTATTTCAGGAAGAAGAGAAGAAGAAAAGAATAGCCCTTGTCAACACCTAATAGGGCTATTAGAATGAAGGAAGCAGGGTTAAATTTCGCAGAGATTTTGTGCCAAGTTATAGTGCTTCGCACAACACAATGTTCAGCCTACCCATGATATCCAGTTATGATACCAGGTCAGTTCTTTCTTCAAGCAAAAGAACATGTTGCAACCCCAAGCTTAGTGACTGGGATACCTGGCATTTAGTAAGTGCTACACATGACTGCTGAGAAATTCCACATTAGAAATTGTGCCAAGATTTTGCTGCTCATATTTCAGTCAGAATAATTAAGTCAAGGACCACGGAACGTGGTATTCATAAGCATATCAAAGCTTAGGGACCAAGCTTGGCACATGCTCTCCCAAGGGAAAGATATGAGTAGTGTATTAAGCATAGGCATTGGACAATTGCACAATGGAAGAGAGTCATCAGAAGTGATGAATATAGAGGGGAGAAATCTGCAGATCTAGCAGTTCAATGGATTATCAGAACATCCAAAGGAAAATAGCTTCCAGAGTACATTAAGGGGATAATGAAGTTGCGAGGTATTAAGCAGATGATCTGGGCCTACTTTGCTGCCGGATTGAAGGACACATGTAATGGGCTGAGGGTGGAACATGGAGGTAGAGCAGATGCAAGGCATATGTTAGGATGTCAGGCTTTTCTTTTCTTGACTTTTTGGAGAATTGGAGGGAAAAGATATTAGGCCAATCTTTATACAAGACAAATCTTTGTACCAGACAATACTAAGGTACATACTGCTAGGATTTCAATGGCATGGTTGGTGGAGAATCGTGTGGAGCTTTTGGATGGTTAGCCACCCTATTCACCAGATCTTAATCACATTGCACATGTTTGGGTACATCTCAAGTGGCTTTACTATGAACATTATGCTCATTCGGCTGAAGATATCAGATTAGCAGAGAAGGTGAAGCGTTTACTAGATGAAGCCCTTATTTATTGCTGAGAGTTGATACCAGACTCCCTATTTGAAAGAATACTCGATGTTACACCTAGGGGGATTAATGCAATTATTAAGGCAAAAGGGTGGTGTACTGAATATTAAATTGATCTTTTGGATTCAACCTTCTTGTTCCATTTATTACATAAACGGTTCTGGCACTCTAAACCTATTTGATGTTAGTGTTGGCAACGGGGCAGTCCGTCCGTCCTGAGTCAAAACAAGGACGGACGACTTTTTGTCGTCCCGCCCGCTCATTTTATGAACATGCCCGACAAGCAAAATTGAAGGACCAGGACGGACGACATTGTGTCCTCCCGTCCCGTCCTTTCTTGAACTTGCCCGACCGGTTAGAGCAGAGCACCATTGCCCGGCGGTCCCCGCCAACAATATCTCACCCTGCAGAGGCTAGTTTCCTTTCCTAGTATTAAGTAGACCAGAATAATTATAATAGAAGAAGAGTTTCGAATATATATTAGAAAACAATAGAACTACAATTCAGATATATGGCCCTTGCTTAGTTCGCTGCCTGGGCTACATCCACGACTACCGTCAATGTTATGCGCCGAAATTGTTGTGAGACCGGCAGCATTTGTGAGTCAAGCAATGGTATCAATATCAAAATCCCAAATTGTTTCCTGCGAGACTGGGGTTTCATTCTCGAGTGACATGGCGGCCGAGACTGGGATTGAATACTAAAGATAGTAGAGCAAAGAGAAAGTAGAAGTAATGGTAATCAAGGTATTGGATATGGTGTTATGTGATCGGTTCTGCCCTGATAATTCTACCATGAAGAAAGTTTATTCCGCTATTTATCTTCTACTGTTATCCTTCACTACATCGCCACATTATTTGGTGAACTCATAATTATTCTAAGAGGGTATGAGGATATGGCGTGGATAGGATTTATTTGATACTACCCGGCAGTCACCTACAGTAACCCACCGCCACCCACCGTCACCCACCGCCACCCGC
>JACCEG010000791.1:0-21892 GCA_014065205.1 Tuber brumale | reverse complement strand
GACTCACAACTGTGAGTCATACCCAAAACATCCTAAACTAATCATATGACCGAAGTGGTCACATGCGCGAAACCCATGACCTCTAAATGAGGTCATGTGCAAAACATAACATATCATCATAACTTAATCATATGACCGAAATGGTCACATGCACAAAACCCATGACCTCTAAATGAGGTCATGTGCGAAACATAACATACCTATGACTCATAACTATGAGTCATGTGAAAACCTTTCCTCGCTAAGCCACGTTCGTGACAGCTGTTGACATTCTTCTCTTAATTTCTGGCACTTTCCAGAGGGATTCCCAAAATTCTCCTGCAAACTTTGAGTCCATGTCTGAGACAATTTCTGTTGATAGGCCGCGCAGCCTCCATACCTCTTGCAGGAATGCGCTTGTGACATCTTTGGCCGTCGCCGGCGTTTGTAGTCGGATGAAATATGTCGTCTTCGTGAATCGATCGACTACTACCATTATCTGCGTGCATCCTTGCGACACTGGTAGCTGTGCAATGAAGTCCACAGCGATGGATGCCCATGCTGTGTAGGATATTTGCAGAGGTTGCAATAATCTGTACTTAGCGTGTCTAGGCGATTTGTTATGTTGGCATTCATCGGAGGATTGTACGTAGTCGTTGACCCATGCCGCAAGTCCTTTCCCCTAGAAGTCTCTCATGATTATTTCCAAAGTCTTTTCTTGTCCAAAATGTTCTACAACCTTTGCATCGTGACATCCTTCTGTGATCTTGGTATATAGTGCTTGACTATCTGGTACAAACAAGCGTTGCTTATAATATAGTAGATCATCGGTTAAGGTCCAGTCTGTGGGAAAATCCTTTCCTTCGTCGCATTACTTTATGGGTTCTTCTCTCCGTTTCCTCCAAATTGCATCTGTCCCGATAGCTGCCTGTATTTTGCTTAAGAATTCATGATTGAACTGCTTCATACCCTTTTGCAGTATTATCACATTCGACTTTAGAACTTTTTCTGGTACTTCTGAAATATCATACCAATGTTCGTTGTCTTTAGCCGATGCCTGTAGGTAACTAAGGCTAGGTTCCTGTTCCTTCACGATCAAGGATCTTCTCAGTATATCGGTGCCTGCGAATCCCATGGTTCCTCCCTCTATTTCTTCCTAGTCATCGATTTCCATCATGTCCGAGATATTCACCTTTTCTACCACTAGTTGAGCTATGCGATTGCCCATTCTTATTTGGCAGCCCACATCCTTATGGTTGAAAAGTAGAACTTTGAGTGTGCCGGTCTAATTAGCATCGATTACTCCAGCACCGGTGGAGATACCACTTCGGCCCGGTAATCCACTACTTAGGGCAACTCCTCCGTAAGTTCCTTCGGGTAGCCCTAAGGCTATACCCATCCTTATTAATGCTTGTCCATATTTCGCGACAATGTCATCCTCTATAGTGTATAGGTCATTTCCTGCCACCATTCTTGAGCCCTTTGTTGGCAAGTATGCCTTTTTGGGCAATCTTTTAACGCTAATAATGGGCTCTATTCCACTTCTCCGGGGTTCCCAATCCAAATCGTTATCTCCATCCCAGTCTTCTCCTTCATCGCCTACCCTCTCTACTAGTGATACCAAGAAACTTTCTTCTTTCAAAGTTTTCTGTTCGCGATGTGTAGCTCCCTCTTCAGGACCGTACTCCGGCCGCCTGCGTACCGCAACAGGCTTTCTGCCCTTCGTGCCTGGTCAGTATACAATAGGAAAATTGTATTCTGCCAACTTCTGAGCCCATCGAATGTGACGGCCGCTCCAGACGTTCGAGGTGAGAAAGTATTGTAGGTTCTGATGGTCGGTAAAGACTGTAATCGGTTTTCCCGTTCTGATTAAGTAGTGTCTCCATTCCATCAATACTTCGAGAATCCCCCGAATTTCCTTATTGTGGATCTCACAATTGCATTCTGCCGAATTTAATTTTCTGGAATGGAAAACTACGGGATGTAAACCTTTTTCAAAGTATTGGGAAAGGACGCAGGTGAGTGCGAAATCGCTAGCATCGGTTTCTACCACTGTTTCTCTTTCTGGGAAAAGGTGGTGGAGTATGGGGGCTGTTGTGAATCGGTGCTTTAGTTCTTCGAAGGCCGTGTCCTGATTTTGGCCTCAATTGAAATTCTTTGGATATCCTTGTAGTGTTTCGGTAATGGGTTTGCAAATAGCCACGAACTTTTTTATAAAAAGTCAGTAGAAGTTAGCAAATCCCAGAAATACTTGTACTTCTCTAACCGACTTAGGTGCTTTCCAGACCATTATGGATTCCACCTTTCAGGTGCTCATAGACACCACATCGACCGCTACCATAGAGCCTAGGAATTCTACCTCCGTGGCATGGAAAGTTGATTTTTTTCGCGATACCACTAATTGAAAGTCCGCTAGATTTTGTAAAACCTTTTGGACAGCTTTGACATGTTCTTTTTCATCTCTTGAATAAATGAGAATATCGTCGAGGGAACATACGACCCCAACGTGAAGGTATTCCCGCAGAACTTGGTTCATCATATCTTGGAAGGTTGCCGGAGCATTGACCAATCCAAAAGGCATACCCTTATATTCGCAATGTCCGTATCTTGTACGGAACGCTGTTTTCCATTCATTTCCTTCTTTTATCCTAATCAAGTGGTAGCGGTCCTTAAGGTCTAACTTGGTGAAGATCTTTGCGCTGGCAACACTATCTCTGAGTTCGGACATGAGTGGAAGGGGATGTTTGTTGAGGATAGTAATCTTATTTAGATTTTGGTAATCGACCACCAGGCGTAGTCTACCATCTGGCTTAGGTACGAATAGTATAGGTGCCCTTGCTGGTAATTGGCTCTGACTGATTTTTCCTTGTTTGATCATTGTTTCCAGGTATTCCCTTAATGCTTTAAGCTGTTTTTCAGATAGTAGATATATTGGTCCCCAGGGGGGAGTTGATCCAGGAATCAACTTGATTTCCTGATCAAATGTTCATCTAGGGGCTAATTTTTCTGCCATCTGTGCTTCGCACAAATGTTTGTAGTGCAAGTATTCTTTTGGTAATGATACGAGTTCTACCGTATTTTCGATGGCTCTGATTCGTCCAATACGGTAGGCATTAGGATACCAAGCGACAGATTCGTCATATTCGAACATATCCGCTATTCCTTCATCTTCCTCCTCACAGTTTTTGCAACATTTTGCGGAGAATATACAATTTTCTGCATCTTCTATGTGAGACACTGAGTGCTGATGATGCCACTAACCAAACGGAATTATCATTCCATAGTGACCTGCCTTAGCCACTTCAGATGACACTTCAGAGAAGTGTCGGTTTTTTCCTATTTCCAATTTAATAGGGAGAGTGTAAGACTTCCCTGCTGAGGCTGCTGACGATCCGTCAAAGCCTAAGATAACAACTGCATTAGTGCATTCCAATGTAGGAATGCGAAGGTCTTCAACTAGGTCCTTATTGATAAGGAACACGTTGGATCCCGAGTCTAACAAGACTTTAACTTTGTATCGCTTATCATGTATATGGAGGTGAGCGATCTCCTCCGGACAGTTGTATCATTTTGATTTGGGGGCTTCTAACTCCATACAATTAGCGCAGATAATATTTTCTTTGTTCTTTCGCTTAGGCATCATTGGTATTCGGTGAAGATAACAAGATGTTTGTTACTACACCCGCGTAGTTTCGACCATTGAGGTCTCCACAGACAAACTAGTAACTCTTTAGCTCTAACAATCTGGGTCTACATACTAAGCGGTATTTCACCATTACACAATTGTGAACGACCAGTTTTCAGGCTGGATGCCTTCTCCCGTCACACCAAACCTAGGCTCCTAGCACATTTTCAGGCGGTTATTAGCCATTTTACTCTCCTGGTGCAGGGTTCCCGCTTTCACTGGGGCCTTTCCCTTAGGACATCGGTTATCCGTCCAGGTCCCTCACAGGGGCCTTGCGCACCAAAGCGGTACATCACTATCCCACACTCGGGCCCGCAGACAAGATAGTACATCGGTATAATACGACTCAGACTCGTGTGGTAGGTGAAATGTCCCGCGTCGGTTGTCCTCCTGTCGTGTATTGTGATCAGGTAGATCTTGTATTGCTATGTCCCAACCTCTTCGGCATAGTAAGTTGCTTGCACACAGGTAGCGGGCAACCACCAGGTGACACGTGGAACTTCGTACTGTTGGCTCCTGGGCCATGTGGGCATGTTAACTATCCTCTCTTTCGTTCGAGACTCTCCATATATTGATTCTTGTGTTCGAGCTCGTAAGTCGCTTGCAGGGTCCCTTCACCTAGAGCCTACTTGCGTTAATCCTGAAACGAGAGACTCGCTTCACGCCGCGTTGATCATTTTGAGTTTCGATTCCTTTAGTTGCACACAGAATACCCAATCTCTGTCATGGTCGGTCCCCAATACACCCCATCCAAAGGGGGTTCCCTTTTCCATTCCACCTCTATTAGGACCAAGAATACCCAAACGCCTTTGCCGTTGGTGCCATTGGACTGACCTAGGTCAGTTCCTCATCGTCTGCTAGTTTCCGGATTTTATTAACTCGCACTAGGTTCTGGACGGCCGTGACTATGCAAGCTAATTTAGTCTTTACAATAGCCGATCTTGCTCCGCGAATTCCCATTTTTGTAGGTCTTGAGCTGACCGTTGCCACCGATATATAGGTGCCTCTCCAACACGCCTGATAGGTGTAGACTTTCTTTCCACAACGTGTACAATCTCCGTCTCGCCTCCCAGTGTCTATCACGCTCTGCGGGATACCGGTATGAGCCCAGTCGAAGTTTGTATGAGTTGTCTTCGGTGCACCTCCCAACTTCTCAAGGGGCTTGTCTGTTTCCTCGCCCCTTGTTCGTTTCTGTGATGGGGCTCTACCTCACTTGACATAAGGTTTTGTCTCCCTTTGTAGCTTTGGCTGCGAGTCCCATTGGTCTTCTCTCTTGACCTCTTGGACTACTTTAGGCTTGGACAGTTTATCGCGCCCAATTTTTTCTCTGGCCAGAAGTCCTTCTTTTGAGTGACCGCACAGCCTTAGTGCCTCTTCCCATTCTTGATCCGTTGTATACTGCAGAGCTGACAACATGCGTACAATTTGTTTGGGAAGTTTATCTTCAACTTCCTGCCTCCAGGACTCTCCAGTCATGCGTGCACGAATGTTATGGTTATGCATGATCGCTAGATAATGTTCAATGCTACCATCGTACTCGCCTAGCTTCATAGCATCAAGCGCTAGTCATTCAGCTTCTACCGGGGCAAATCATTTGATCATATTGTCTTCAAAATGACTCTATGTTGCCAGCTCCGGTTGCTGGGTTTCCCCTTGAAGTCCGTCCACAGCCTTCCTATACCAGACAGTATATGGAAGCACTATCTCTCCTCTCATACGACTAAATGCATATATAACTCGTTCCCCGGCATCATCCCAGATTCGCGCGTTCTGCTCAAAATAGTGCCTGCATTGAAGAATCCTGACATATATGTCTTGTGCGGGCTGATCTTCAAAGAATGGGAGTGGCTCTGATGGTCGCTTAATGTTTAGCGCCATCGCGTTGGCAAGTGTCTCTGCTATGCCAGACTGTTCTGGTGTTTGTCCTTTCCTGCCTCGGCTAGGACCTCCTCTCCTCCTTCCTCTTTCATCATCATCGTCGTCATCGTCACTAGGATCTCCAGGGTTACCTCCCTGGCCACCTGAGGGGAATGCAACAGCAGTTTCTCGGCCTTTTCCATTCTCCCTTTGTGTAGGTGGAGCATATTATTCCCCATCATCAGTTTCTTGGACAGTGGGTAAGGGTACGGGTCCTGCAGCTTCGGGACTTGGTGTGGCAGCTAGTATCCTCTTTATGGCCACCATTAACCCTTTTAGGATTTGGTTTGTCGCGATATTCTGCAGTTGTTACTGGTCTTAAGACCTGCCAATTTCTGCTTGGCGGGTTGTCTGATCTGTACGCATTTGTCCGAGAGTACGGTTGACCTCCCTTTTCGCGAGTGACGCGCAGGGCACGGAATTTAACGAATTCCGCCTTTAGGCGGAGGACCATTTGTTCCAGAGTCTGGTCTCGTGCTAATGCCGCTTGGCTTTCTTCCTCGAGGGTTCTGTGTAACCTCCTGGTTAACCTTTCATGTTCCTGTTGACGACTTTCTTCGGTGTCAATTTTCTTTACGACTTCTCGTAACTTCTCTTCTGTATCCCCTTGACTTTGCTTTCCACGCCTGCCAGCTGCATCAACAAAATTGCATTATCCTTATCGTGGACATCTTGCCCACCGGCGATTTGCGGTTGAACCTTAATGAATTTTAAGGTATTATCTTGGGTGGCTCCCTTTAAATGTTTGAAGGCGATGTTGGCTTGGTCGAGCGAGGTGTCTATGTCTTGTCTTATTTGACCCAAGGTTACCCCTAGACGCGCAGCCAATCTGGCTAAGTTTGCAGTGTAGTCTCCTCCTAGTCTAGGTGTGGAGGCCCTTGACATCCTATGAGTGTTTGCAACACTAGAGGATCAGTGAGAGGGTAAATTTGCTCTTCGGAACGTAGGTTCATGAGGTGTTGACGGGATGGGACTATGAATAGCAGAATCATCAGTTTTATCCACCGTGTCGGGTAGGGTATCTATAGGTTCACTCGCCATTATTCTCTTTCGCGGGTCTTGTGGAATCTCAGCCATTGTAATACTTTCCAGATTGGCTAATTGCGCTAATAGCCCTGGATGAGTGATTTCTGGTACTTCATACCAGAGTTCTTGATATCCTTTAAAGAGTTTAAGGAATCGTATGTATGGTATCTAATGTCTGAGGTATTCCAGAGGTGTAGGTATTAAAGGGTTTGGTAGGTCTAATTCTGGACTCAAAACCTGAGTCTCCTTTTTCTCGAGGTTTAGGATATACTTATAGTACATATAAAGGTGTGTTAGGCCCAGGCCGAGGGAATGTCTTGCCCCTGTGTGACTGTGCCTGGCTTCTTATTATCGGAGTACAGGGTACTCCACTCAATAAAGGTTTCTGACTTGGTGGAACTCCACTCAAAGTCCGGACCCTACCAGGTACATTATATGCAATTGGATTGATCCCGCGTCGGGATCCCGAAAGGTATTGTGAACCAAGAGGATTCTGTGATAAAGTCTTCTGCGATTTCGAATAACTCGCTATTGAAGACTTCTTCAAAGGTATGAATATAGAGGGGGCAGTGAGGTGCTTCGAAAATATAAGCGAAGTCCGAGGTGAGGGTGGAGTTTGAGGTGAACTCGTGGTTCATATAGTGAGCTTTGGTAACTGGAGAACTATCAATATACTGTTAGGCGGACGCCAAACTCAAGTATATAACTGAGGGATGTAGGCCCAAAATCTATCATTGGAGAATGTAGCGAGGAAGGCTTGTCTCGATAAACTAGTAAGGTAAAGATTTAAAGTGTGAAACAATATTACATTCATAAGATCTCTGCTCCTTTGCTTGATGATGTCTGTAAAGCGCGGGAGGCACTTCAATATTGATATCCCGCGTCTGAGTATTTGCGGACTACTTCTAACTACTATGCTTCCGAAGTACCACTCTGGCTTTAATGCGCAAACATCCAGAATCTTATAAGTGCGAGCACTGTTTGACCCTGAAACTTATCACACCCTTTCGCAGACTCAGAATAGTATTCCTCCGTTAAGATGATTGCACTATTTTTAATACCAAACAGCGGCCTCTAACTTAGATGTCCGCATAGACTATGATATTACCTTAGTCTTGTTGACTATCATTCCAGTAGTCTGTTCGGTCATGAAGTGATCAAGTTCATGCCGGTTTACCTAGTGCGAATCGCAAGTCCGAGCCCGACGTGTCAACGTCTTAAGAGTCTCTGACTTATCTAGGTCTTCCTTTCTGAGCGTTCTTCCCCTTGGTCCGCCGGCCTCTGTAGAGGGGTCCTATCACTAGGACCAACCAACCTGCAGCTGATCTCGGAAGGATATGGGGTGATTCGTTATACTCTTAATAGCTTCGTCTACTAGGATATCCTCCCGCAGTATATCGCCGAAAACTTCCCGTCACCTTTCGGCCCATAGTTAGGAAGCCTAACCTTGAAGCCTTCTATCTCAATGTGCCCCCCACGGACTTTCTCCGATCCACTTCCCAGACGTCGCCAAAGGTCCCCTCTCATATATCCTGCGAACAGCATGCGGTCGGACAGACGGCGGCAATGTATATGGTGTTATTATGTGGGCTTCATTGATGGGACCTTTTTGTCAGGGGATCCAACTCTCGAAATCTCCCCAATGACCTGCGGGCCCCATAAGGTGGCCAGAGGGGTGTGTTGGCTCCAGTAATTTGAGGGTCTGTGCGCAGTTACCCTACCGTGGGTCTGTGCTCATGTCCCGGATTTCCATATGCCTAACACTATCGTTGCTATAGTCACTTCAGTCATGGAGTGCTTAGTTTCATGTAGTGCAACCTAGTGCCTAATCGCAAGTCCAAGCCCGATATGTTAACATCTTAAGGGTCTTCGACTTCTCCAGGTCTTTCTGTCTGAGTGATCTTTGCCTTAGTCTGCCTGCCTCTGTAGAGGGGTCCTATTACTAGGACTAACCAACTTGGAGCTGATCTCAGCAGTGTATAGGGAGATTCAGTATCTCCTTCACAGCTTCCGCCATGGAGACATGCTCTTGGAGTATTTCACTGAAAATATCCCATTACCTTCAGCTCATAATTAGAAACCCTAACCTTGTAGCCCAGTATCTCAATAAGCCCCTTATGGATTGCTTCCATTCTACTTCCCCGATGTTATCAAAGGTCTCCTCTCCTACATCCTGTGATTAGCATGTAGTAAGATAGATGGTGGCGATGCATGTGGTATTATGAGATGGGCTTCATTGATGTGCCATTTTATTCATAGGATGCAACTATCGAAATCTCCCTAATAACATGTGGGACCTATAAGGTGGCTCAAAAAGGGTGTTGTCTCTCTGAAAAATCAATGGTCTGTACACAGTTACCATACCGTGGACCTGAGCCCATGTCTTAAATTTCCATATGCTTAACATATTACTCCTGTTATCCTAGACTCGCTATATATATTAGCTAATTGTTTTCAATTTCCAATGCCTAATTACTACTAGTTCTTTGAGAACCTATTTTTGTCTTTCCACTGGTATATCAAATGTGAACCTGTAATTTCCTCAAATTTTCGAACACAATAGCTGTTGCAAAAGTGAAACAATCTTCTATAGCCTCCAAATATCGGTAGTATGTAATTGTAGACATATTTACAAATGTTGGTATATTATGAGTACAGAATAATTCAATATATTTTATTAAACATATGCAGCTCAATCCAGTGATTTACTGTCCACTATCCCTTCCTGACAGGAACAAGATCACCCTGTCTAATCACTGTCCCGATATCAATTATCCACATAACTCCCTGAGTGGACCACTTGTAGACTCGGATATGCCTGCTTCTGACATAACATCCCTTACTGTTTATTGGATCCCGCAATTACATCCATACCAGCCAACTGCTACCCATATCTTTACTTCAAAGGTCTTTTATCTTGAAACATGGTAATAATTGAGCTACCAACCTCCCATGTAAATTTCCACAAGTGTCCATGTGGCCAACTTAGATTCATACTAAAGCATTTCTAGAGCCAGTATTCTGAAAAGCCTTTGCCCTAGTCCAGCTGGCTCACTGAATCAGAACCATATCTGGCTCTTGAAAGTTAATAACAAGAATCTCAAACTGAGTAAAGTGCACTACTGGAAGCAACACCAGTTTTGTGAAGTCGGCTGGTAGCTGTCTTTCTGATCAGCTATACTCTACCTGACATAATGTAGTATGTCCTTCACCATGTCGACATAATGGATCTCTATGACCTTACAAAGTTTAATAAGTGTATTTATATTCAATACATTGCTTCAGACAACTCATCATAGTATGCTTTATTTTGTAGAATCTGATAACTATGTCATAGTACTTCCTATCCTGACCACATTGCTGGCCTCCAACCTTGCCTCCATTTCTTGTAACTTCATTCCCAGGGCATGCAGGCAGCCATATTGCGATAAGATCTGTCTGCATGCAGCTTCACTTTTGTTTGACCTTCAGTATTCTTACTTTACCTGTTCCTTATATGCCAACCTGCAGATATTGAAATGAATCCTAAATATTAAATGTAGGAGTCAAAGTGAGTCAGCTAGTATATCCTTATAAAGCTGAAGTAGTTTTCCTGCTGCCTTAAATCTTCCTACTGATCTGTTCTTAAAGATCTTTCCTCAACTACTAGTTAATACTTGTCAGTAGTCAAAATAGTGGAGACTTTTTGGTCCACTGATATTGCATGTGTTTTCTAAGTTCTTGATCTTGATGATTTGCTCAGGTACAGCTAGCCTTTAAGGTCTAAAACAAAAAAAATTTATGTCTTTTGCTGGTGAAATGTTTGAAGATATATTTCTATGTAGGACAGTGTTACCTGTATATGAGTGCGATACTGGACTATCAGATTAAATTGAATCTGTGTAGTATCACATTGCAAGACCTGTCAGAATAGAAGTTGAGGAAAACTCTCAGGATTGGATAGTGTGGACACTAGTACCATGGAAATACAGGGACCAAGGTTTCATATCTCATTTCCTAATAATTGTATCACTTCAGGGCAGGATTTTTTTAGTATGCTAAATCAAGGATATAAAGGAAGTACTTTTTAGGTATTGAATACTTGCTACCATTCATGCTTTTTCAGGAACCCTTTCATCAATTCTATTATATGTTTAAATAGATCAAGGTAGATATTATATAAGAGGTCTGGCTTAGATAGGTCTACAAGGCCTTCCTGGTAGAGTCTGGAGAATACATTACAATCCATTTTTACTCTAATCTGTGGAAAAGATTCTGCAATGCAGACACTTCCTATCTCTTTTTACCACAATACTGTTTTCATATATAGAACATCGTCACAGATTGGATATGTACGCACTAGGCTCTTACCAAGTTCCTGACTCAAAACCTCATACTTTGGGCGAAACTTGTTACTTAATCTGTACAAAGTTGCTTGCTCAGCCTGATCTGCAATCCAGGCCAATAAAAAGGAAAAGTAGTGGTGTATTTTGCCATCAGAACAGGCAATTATTTTACCTTCTTTAACAACTTACTACAGTGGTACAAAGATGAGCTTAAAGATACCTTTTAGAATATTTGCATTTGTCTGCCACTGGGCTTCGTTAGTGTGGACCCATTCACCCATAAACTTTGGTGGCACAGGTAGAAATACAAGAAGTAGGATTAATATCTTAGCAGGACTATTTCTGGTCCTTGAGAAGATGTTGCCTATCATGATGTATACTGGCTAGTCTTTTATATCACCTGAAACGTTGGTGAGGCAAGTCTGGTCTGACAATCTGATAACAGGTACTAATGTTGATCAAGTTGGCAGAGTTTCCTGGGGGAAAATGTGATAGACTCTTCATACTAGATACTAATTATTTGGACTTTTATAGACTCATATTATACCTGAGCCTCGCACTACTAGTCCACTGTATGCATCTTCAAATAGCCACAATCTCTATCTTAGTTGTACTCCTGTATCAGTATATATACTATATCAGGTTTATATGTGACCTGGTAGATCAAGTAGCAGATAAAGCCAATGATATTTCAATAATAAACAGTTGTTGCACCCTTTCTACCTTCTACAGTAGCTTCCGTTCAATCATGATATTTGCTAAATAAGTGTACTGCTTTAAGCTATTTTTGCAATAAAAATTTGGATTGAAATAATTTGGCATCTTTCCCCCTAAACCCTTTTGCAATATAATCTTTGATTAGCATGTTGATCACCTAGCTCTAGACATACCAACTAGCAAGATTGCAGTTACTTTTGAACAAAAGGTACTCCATGGGACATCATTTAGGACCAGAGTAAGCAGCGCATATCTTGTCACATCACTGATCATCCTGCCAGAATATGAGATTGTTTACTTACTCAATTAGTCTCCTAGAGCTTCTAGCTGTAAAATGTCCTCCATATGCAAAGCGTACTCTATATCAGTATCTTCCAAATTATCCACTAAGTTGCAATTCAGAATCTCTTGTCTGAGATCAGACTAGTAGTAAGATTCACTCTAATTACCTATACATTTACCTATAATACTAATACTACATTGTTTCAGGTTTTTGTAGTATCTAAAAGCTGTCCACCCTAGTAAGATCAAGTCCACAGTGGTGCTGAGAGATAACATTATATCAGGATACATTGTTTGAAGACACTTTTCGTATGCAGTAGCTTGTTGATAATATTGCCAATAATAATAATACATTGTAATGTGTGAAGTTATTGTGCTCCTGAATTGTATTTCCGTATTAGTTTCCAAGGTGTCACTTGAAGTACAAGTGAGTAGATAAAACTAAGTCAAAATACAGGTGAAGAATTTCTGTTAAGTTTAAATCAAGATTTCTTCCAGACATGAATTAGCACGTAGCTTTCATGCTTGTTTGACAAGGTAGCAGATGAGTCTCTTAGTTCAAGTTGTCTGTATAGTAGTTTTAGCCCTGCATAATAATCCTTAGATTTCAAGACTATGAGTACTTGTAGTCCTCAGCCTCTGGGAGTTACACTTGATATAAGTCTTGGTATGTGAAATGCAGGGAAGTTGCAGTTTAAAGGTTGCATGCAGAAATTGAGTAGGAATAAAATCAACCTCCTACTGATACAGCTGGGTTGAAGCTGAGCAATTTGTGTAGGAGTTGTCCACTTTAGTACCCGGCTTGAATTTGACTAGGAGAGTATTTTCATGGTGTTTAGCAGATTACTCGTATGTCTTGATAAAGGATATTCAGCAAATGTATCATTTATTTTTATTGTGTCGATATTTATATAGTGTACAAGTCATTTCCAAAATTGAAAGTATTCATCAGAACCATTTATAAGTTCCAACTTGCAGTGAACTTTTAACTTAAGAGTTCTATTGGGAGATTGCGTAGGAACAAAGTCAACTATCAACTCACCCCGGTGAGTTGAAGTTGGACACTTTGTATGGGAATTGTCACCTTAAGTATCCAGCATCAACACCAGCCACACAAGTATTTTCTTGGTATTTGGTGTATCATAAGTTTTGGCTTATGGTGTGTACCAAATTTAGGACTTGAAAGTTTATTTTGCACTTACCCAATCTGTTCGTGTAAAAATTCTATTTCTATAGTGTTAATATTTATATTGCCTACAAGTCCTTTGTGAGGCTAAAAGCATCTACAAGAACCCTCTATAAGTTCTGGTTTACAGTGAGTCTTTAGCTTAAAACTTGAACTTCTGAATTGAGCTGGAATAAAATTAATATTCCCAGAGTATTTTCATGCTATTTGGCATATCATGGGTCTTGGCAAATGGCATTTAGCAACTTTGTAGGTTAAAAATTCATTCTGTAGTTACCTAATTCTCTCATCAAAAACTCTATCATCATAGTGTTAATATTTGTACAGTATACAACTGGTTTTCAACACTAAATCCACACTTGAAAGGCCTATATAAACCTACTCTCCTTACCCTCTCTCCTTACCCTCTCTCCTTACCTTCTCTCCACTTCATATCCAGACTAGTACAATAGTTAGGCGGACATCAAACTCTAGTATAACTGAGGAACGTCAGCTAAAGTCTTTGAGCGGAGAATCTGTCGAGGAAGGCTCGTCTTGATAAAAGATGTAAGGTAAAGATTTAAAGTATAAAACAATATCATATTAATAAGATTTCCTCTTCATTGCTTGAGAATATCTGTAAAGCTCGGCACTTCGATATTCATATCACAGATTTGAGTGTACTAAGACTACTTCTAACTACTATGTCTGTGAAGTACTGCTCTAATTTTCATACGCAAATGTCTAGAATCTGATAAGAGCGAACAGTATTAGACTATGAAACTTCTCACACTTTTTCATGGTTATGAAATAGTATTCCTCCTTTAAGATGACTGAGCTATTGGTTGTACTAAATAGTGGCCTTCAACTTAGTTGTCTGGATAGACTATTATATTACTTTGGTCTTGTTGACTATCATTCTAGTAGTCTCTTTAGTCATGAAGTGATCAGGTTAATGCTCAGCTACCTAGTGCCAATAGCAAGTCTGCGCCCGACATGTCAACGTCTTAAGAGTCTACAACTTATCTTGGTCTTTAATTCAGAGTGTAATTTCTATTGGTTTGCTGGCCTTAATAGAGGGGTCCTATTACTTGGACCAACCAACATACTGCTGATCTCAGAAGAGTATGGGTGGATTTGGTAGGTGCTCAATAGCCTCCACTACTAGTACATCATGCAAGAGTATGTCACTGAAAATATCCCATTACCTTTGGCCTTTAGTTTAGGAAGCCTAACCTTGAAGCCTACTATCTCAATACGTCCCTAACAGATTGCTGCTATTCCATTTCCAAGGTGTTGCCAAAGGTCCCATCTCATATATTCCACAAACAGTATGCAGTCAGATGGATAGCAGTGATGTATATGGTGTTACAATGTGGCTTTCATTGATGTAATGTTTTAGTTACAGGACTCAACTCTTGTAATATTGCAAATAATATGTTGGCCCTATAAGGGGGCCAGAGAGGAGAATTGGCCTTCAGTAAATCGAGTTTCTGTGTGCAGTTATCCTATGAGGAGGTCTGTGCGCTTGTCTCCAATTTCCATATGCCTAACATGAGCTTCCTGTGACTGGGCTTCACCTCGAATGTCTTTATAACTTTTATAATTCTTCTAAATACATTTTAAGACTCAGTGTGGTCAGGGTGAAAAACGTTCTGTGTTTACTAGGCCAAGGAAGGAAAACCTTTTCCTTACTATCTTACTTCTGCCCTTCCTGGCCTGTCCAGATTTTCATTATGAAAATTCTCCACAACTTCCTCCACAATTTCCATACCGGTAGCTGGCTCACATATGTTCTTATCTTCTGAACACTTTTGCCATTTAATGAAGTATCACAATTCCCTCTTTTCCTGATAGCAGCCATGTACCAGTTTTTTGTAAGAACATATCTTACTTCTTACGATTTTTTCAACCTCACATTGTAGATCGCCATCAATGTCCTCTAGCTCTTCAGGAGGTTGCTGGTAATTGTTGTGAACTGATTTAGGGTCGACTTCCCATAATGCAACATAGAATACAGGATGGATGTTCCTGCCATCAGATATGTTGATCCTAAAGGCCCATGATCCTCATTTTTCCAAGATTTAGATAGGGCCGTAAAGCTTCGGGCTTAGGCATTTTGATTTTCATTGAGTGCAAATGTTTTTTACATTTAACATCACTTTGTCTCTGATCTTGAAGTCTGCTTTTTATCTTACTTTCTGGTCGTAGCATTTTGCCATTCCTTCACATGTCTCTTCTAGTAAGCCTGAAGAGCTTGTTCATGTATTGTCTTAATCCAGTTTGCATAGAGTGTCGCTCCTGAATATTGAGCCTCTCACTCCTTGATCCATTCTATTTGTGGATAAAATCGGTAGTTTGCATAGAATGGTGACATCCCATGAGTGTTGGTTGTAGATTTGTTATAGTCATGATCAGCTAGTGGTAGTAGCTGAGACCAGTCATCCTGATCATAGTTGATAAAACTTGGAAGGTATCCTTCCAGCACATGGCTGGTACATTCCATTTGTTTATCAGTTTGAGGTTGGTACACCATTGACATTTTTCACTTAATTTTCAGCACCTGACAAAGGGATTCCATGAATTCTGTGGTGAACTTTGAGTCCATATCTGTGATGAGTTCGGTTGGCAGACCATGCAGTCTCCACACTTCATTCGGGAATGCCTTTGCGACATCATTTGTGGTAGCCGATATCTGCAACCTAATAAAATATGCCATCATTGTAAATTGATCAACTACTACCATTATCTGAGTGCGTTCTTGCGACTCAGGTAGTTGTGTGATAAACTCCACTAAGATAGATGCCCATGCTGCATTGGATATTTACAGTGGTTGCAATAAACCTTACTTAGCTTGTCTAAGTGATTTGTTATCTTGGCATTCATCATGGGATCATACATAATCATTGACCCAATTCCCAAGTCCTTTCTAGTAGAAGTCCCATATAATGATTTCTAAGGCGTTTTCTTGTCCCATATGTCCCACCACCTTTGCGTCATGACATCCTTCTGCGATCTTAGTATATAGTACCTGCCAATTTGGTAAAAATAGCCTTTGCTTATAATATAGCAGATTATTGATTAAGGTCCAATCCTTTGGGAAATCTTTTCCTTCGTCTCCTAGTCTAATAAGTTCTTCCCTCTGTTGCCTTCAAGTTGTGTCTATTTCAATAGCTGCCTGTATTTTGCTTAACAACTCAGGATTCAACTGCTTCATACCCTTCTGTAGGATAATGGCATTTGACATTGGAACGTCCTCTGATACTACTCAAATATCATACCAGTATTCGTTGTCTTTAGCCAATGCCTGTAGGTAACTGGTGCTAGGTTTCAGTTCTTTAACAATATAGGATCTGATTGCTATATGGGTACTTCGAATTCCTGCAGTCCAGCGCTCTGTTTCTTCATAGTCTTCTATTTCGATTATATTAGACGAGTTGATTTTTTCTACCACTAGTTAGGCTATGCGATTGCTTATTCTTATCTGGCAATCCATATCATCATGCTTGAATAGTATGACCTTGAGTACACCAGTATAATTGCCATTGATTACCCCTGCTCCAGTAGAGATTCTCTGACAAACTGCTAGCCCGCTTCTTGAAGCAATTCTTCTGTAAGTTCCTTCAGGTAGCTCCATGGCTATTCTTACTCTTATTATTACATGTTTATAATTTGAGACAATGTCACTCTCTGTGGTGTACAGGTCATATCCTGCTGCCATTCTTGAGTCCTGTATTGGCAAGGATGCCACTTTGCTCAATCTCGTAACCCTAATCACGGGTTCCTTTCCACCTCTTCGAGTTTCCAAATTCTGATCCTTATCTCCCTCCCAGTCTTCTCCTTCATCCCCTACCCTCGCTACTAGCGATATCAAGAAATCTTCCTGTTTCAAAACTTTCTGTTCACAATGCATAGCTACCTCCTCATGATGATACTCTGGCCAGCTGCTTAATGCATCAGGCTCTCTGCCCTCCATGCCTGGATGGTATACAATACGAAAATTGTATTCCCCTAGCTTCTGAGCCTATCGAATTTGACAGCCGCTCTAAACTTTTGAAGTGATGAAGTATTGTAGCTTTTGATGTCGGTAAAGACTGTAATCGGTTTTTCCATTTCTGATCAAGTAGTGTCTCCATTGCTTGAATGCTTCCAGCATAGCAAGAAGTTCTTTATCGGGAATTTTATAGTTATGCTTAGCTGAGTTAAGCTTTCGTAAATGGAACGTTACTGCCGGTAGTTTTTTTCTTAAACTGTTGAGAAAGGACGCAACAGAGTACGAAGTCGCTAGCATCCATTTCTACCACTGTTTCTCTTTCTGGGAAAAGGTGATCCAGTATGGAGACTGTAGTGAATCAGTGCTTGAGTTCTTCAAAAGCAGTGTCCTGCTATAATCCCCTTGGGAAATTCTTAGGATTTCCGTATAATGTCTTAGTTATTAGGTTGCAAATGGCCAAGAAGTCTTTTACGAATTGTGGGTAGTAGTTACCAAATTCAATAAACACTTGCAGATCTCTTGCAGACTTGGGTAGTTTCTAAACTATTATAGCTTCCACCTGGTGGGTGCTTATAGACACCCCATCGACCGCTACAATGTAGATTATAAATTCGACTTCTGCAGTGTGGAAGGTTGACTTTTTTAGCAATACCACTAGTTGAAAGTGTGATAGATTTTGTAAAACTCTTTTGACAACTTCGATGTATTCTTTTTCATTCTTTGAACATATGAGAATATCGTCAAGATAACAGACAACTCCCACATCCAAGTATTCCTTAAGTACTTAGTTCATCATATCCTAGAAAGTTGCTGGAGCATGAACTAATGCAAAAGGCATGACTGTGTATTCGTAGTGTCTGTATCACGTAAGGAATGCTATTTTCCATTCATTTCCTTCCTTTATCCTAATCAGGTGATAGCCATCTATAATGTCTAACTTGGTGAAGATCTTGGCGCCAGCTACTGGGCTCCTAGTTTGGACATTAATAGAAGGGGATATTTGTTGAGGATAGTAATCTTATTTACATTACAGTAATCTACAACTAGGCACAGTCTGCCATTAGGTTTGGGTACAAATAATATTGGTGCTACTGCTAGAAATTGACTGTTTATACTCTTTTCTTGCTTGATTATAGTTTCCAAGTATTCTTGTAAGGCCTTAACGGGTTTTTCTGATAGTGGAAATATCCATCCCTAGGAGGGAGTTGATCCTGGGATTAACTTAATCTGTTGATTAAATTTAGTATTGGGACTAGTTTCTCAGCCATGTGGGCTTCAAACAAATATTTGTAGTGCCAGTATTTCTTCAGTAACATTTCAAGTTCTACGGTATTCTCAATAGTTCTGATTCGTCTGATGGGACTAGCATTTGTGTTTCAAGCAACTGACTCATTGTATTTGAATATATCCATTATTCCTTCATCTTCTTCCTCAGAGGTTTCACAACTTTTTGCAGTAGGAGTCCAATTTTGCACATCCTCTATGTAGGACACTGGGTGTTGACTATGCTACTAACCAAAAGGAATTATTATTCCGTAATGACCTGATTTAGCTACTTCACATGACACTTCAGAAACGTGTTAGTTTTTGCCAATTTTCAATTTTATAGGTAGGGTGCAACTCTTTCCTCTTGAGGCTACTAATAAGCTATCAAAACCTAAGATATCAGCTGCATTGTTGTGTTCAACTATGGGAACGCAAAGGTCTTCAACTAGGTCCCTATTAATAAGAAATACATTGGTTGCTCAGGCTAACAAGCCTTTAACTTTGTAGCACTTATTGTGTATATAGAGGTAAGTAATCTCCTCTAGACAGTTGTATCATTTTGGTTTTGAAGCTTGTAGTTCCACGCGTTTATCACGGATTATATTTTCTTAGTTCTTGTGTTTAGGTATCATAGAGGTTGGGTGTGGATAACAAGATGTTTGTTACTATACCTGTGTAGTTTCGACTATTGAGGTCTCCGCAGACAAACAAGTAACTCTTGGACTCTAACAATCTAGGTCTACATAGGGAGCGGTGTTTCACCAATACTGTATTTTACAGGACAAGTTTTCAGACTGGTTGCCTTCTCTTGACATGCTAGACCTAGGCTTAAAGTAGATTTTCACGCAGTTATTAGCCATTTTACTCTCTGATTGTGGGGTTCCCATCATCACCAATCTGTTCGGTTAGGCTTTGGGTTATCCATTCCACTACCTCAGAGGGGTCATGCATACCCAAGCAGTACATCCCAGCTCCATACTCTGGTTGGAAGGCAAGACAGTATATACATATAATATGACTCAGACTCATGTGGTAGGTGGAACAGCCTGCGTGAGTTGTCTTCCAGTCAGTATTGTTATCAGGTAGATCTTGCATTGCTATGTTTCAACCTCTCTGGTATAGTAACCTGCGAGCATATGAGTAGTAAGTAGCTACCAGGTAATTCAAGGAACTTTGGACTGTTGGCTTTTAGGTCAGGTGGGCTTGTCAACTACCCTCTCTTTTGGTCAAGACTCTCTATATATTAATTTCTTGTGTTTGACCTCGCAAGTCCCTCATGGGGTCCCTTCACTTGAGAGCCTACTTGTTTGGATCTTGAAAGGGAAGACTTACTTCGTGCCACTTTGATCATTTTGAGTTTCGACTACCATAGTTGTACACAGACTACCCAATCTGCATCGTGGTTGGTATCCAAGACACCACAGCCAAAAGGGGGTTCTCATTTAAATTCCAGTTTGATATGCACACTGACTACCCAAAAGCTAGTGCCACCAGTATTGGTGAACTGACCAAGCACAGTTCTTCTTCATCTGCCAGTTCCTAGATCCTATGCGTTCAGGCTGGTTGCTGGATAGTAGTGACTCTGCGTGCTAATTTTGATATTACAATAGCGGACCTGACACAGTAAATTCCTATTTTTATCGGTCTTGAATTGACCGTTGCCACCAATATATGGGCATCTCCCCAATACGTTTAATAAGTGTGGTTCGTTTTTCCACAGCACATACAATTCTTGTTCTGCCTCTGAGTGTCTACCATACTCACCGGAATACTGGTATGGGCCTGTTTGAAGTTTCTGTGAGTTGTTTGCACTATACCTTCCATTTTCTATTTTGGACTTTCCCGCTCATTTTCCCCTTTTTGGTTTTGTGGTAGGGCTCCAACTCTTTTGACATAAGGTTTATTAGTCCTTTATTCCTTTGGTTTAGAGTCTCATCAGTCTTCTCTTTTGATCTTGTAGACTTCTTGTCCTTTGTATGGTTAGTCTCTTGCCGGCTTCTTTCTTGTAAGCATTGCTTCTTCAGATTGACCAACCAGCCTCAATGCCACTTCCTGTTCCTCACCAGTATTATCTTATTGCGTGGATAACCAGCCAACTATTTGTTCTCAGGCT
Source organism: Tuber brumale (assembly GCA_014065205.1). Classification (NCBI taxonomy): domain Eukaryota; kingdom Fungi; phylum Ascomycota; class Pezizomycetes; order Pezizales; family Tuberaceae; genus Tuber; species Tuber brumale. The sequence continues at coordinate 1,423 of JACCEG010000791.1, read as the reverse complement.
GGAAGTTTGTTTTCTACTTTTTTACTCCAGGATTCCCCAACCATTCGTGCTCGAATATTGAGGTTATGCATTATCGTCAAGAACAGCACAATATTGGCTTCATTCTTCAGGTTTTTCATATCTCGCAGGGCTTGTCTTTCTGCTTAGACTGGGGCAAAACCTTTGATCATATCATGTTCAAACCAGGTCGACATAGCCAACTCTGGCTGTTACGTTTCCTCCTGAAATCCGTCCCTAGCCTTCCCGTACTAAATGGTATAAGGAAGGACTATGTCTCCTTAGGTACAATTGAGTATGTAGATTACTAGTACTTGGGCATTGTCTTACATGTCCAGGTTTCTTTCGAAATAGTCATTACACTGTATGATCCAGACATATATATCTTTTAAGGACTTGACCACAAAGAATGGGAGCAGTTCAGACATTCCGTAAATATTTAACGCGATCACATTGGCATGAGCTTTTGCTATACCAGACTGTTCTATTATTTGTCCTCGCCGACTATGGCTAGGACTTCCTCTTCTCCTTCCTCTATCTTCATTATCCTCAAAGTTATCGTCTAGAACCTCATCGTTACCTCCTTGTGCCTCTGATAAGGATGCAATAGCAGCTTTTTTGCCTTTTCTATTTTCCCTTCGCATAGGTGGGGAATAGTAGTCCTCATCATTTTCCTCTTCTAGGACTGAATTATTAGGTAAACGCCAATCTCTAGTATAACTGAGGGTGGTAGGCCAAAATCCTCGTTCGCAGAATCTGTTGAGTAAGGCTTATGGCAATAAAATAAGCAAAGTAATCATTTATGAGGTAAACAATTTAATATTGATTAGATTTCTTCTCCGTTGCTTGATGATGTCAGTAAAGCTTGGGAAGTACTTCGATATTTATATCCCACATCTGTATATTTGCAGAGTACTTCTAACTACTATGCCTTCGAGGTACCGTCCTGATTTTAATACGCAAATGTCGAGAATCTTATAAGCGCAACCATGGTTTGATCCTAAAACTTATCACGCCCTTATTATGGTTATGGAATAGTATTCCTCTATTGGGATAACTGCACTATTTATTATACCAAATAGTGGCCTTCAACTTAGTTGTCCACATAGACTATTATATTACTCTAGTCTTGTTGACTATCATTCCAGTAGTCTCTTGGGTCATGAAGTGATCAAGTTCATGCAGGGCTACCTATGTTACGATCCCTAACCGGTATCAGTTCTCAGCGACGGGTGGACGATACTTCTCTCTTTCTCTCTCGACGATAGTTCTTAGGCCGTTGCCTACGATAAGGTGGGAGAGACTTTTGTTTCTCTAGTCCTTATCGCCTATCGTACTCTTTCTTCAACTCGACTTTGTACCAGAGTCCTTCTTCTCGTAGGTAGGTATTGGTAAAGAGCGTAAAGGTTTTATAATCGTAAAAGCA
>JACCEG010000790.1:8668-19781 GCA_014065205.1 Tuber brumale | reverse complement strand
ACGGATTTCCTCCGTTCCACTTCCCAGATGTCGCCAAAGGTCCCCTCTCATATATCCTGCGAACAGCATGCGGTCGGACGGACGGCGGCGACGTATATGGTGTTATGAAGTGGGCTTCATTGATGTGACATTTTAGTTATGGGACGCAACTCTCGAAATCTCGCTAATGACGTGCGGGCCCCATAAGGGGGCCGGAGGGGGGTGTTGGCACTCCGGTAAATTGAGGGTCTGTGCGCAGTTACCCTACCGTGGGTCTGTGCACATGTCTCGGATTTCCATATGCCTAACAGTCAGGGTAAAAAACCTTCCACATTTCCTTGGCCATGGTAGGAAAACCTTTTGCTTTCTATCATACTTCTGCTCTTCCTGGCATATCTGGATTTCCATTATGAAAATCTTCCACAACTTCATCTGCATTTTGCATACAGGTAGCTGTCTCCCATGTGCTCTCATCTTCAGAACACCCTTACCATTTGACGAAGTACCGCAGTTCCCGCTTCGCTTGATAGCGGCCACCCACTCATTTCCTATTAGAGAGAATCTCGCTTCTTGCTATTTTTCAACCTCCCATTGTAGATCGCCGTCAATATCCTGGGGCTCCGCAGGTGGTGGTTGACGGTCATCATGAACTGACTTGTGATAGGGTTCCAATAACGTGACATAGAATACAGGATGGATGTTTCATCGATCTGATATATTGAATTGAAAAGCTCCTGATCCATGCTTTTGCATGATTTGGAAGAGGCCATAAAGCTTTGGGCTTAGCTGGGTTGATATCTGCGGGTATGAAAACCTTTTGCATTTAACATTACATTGTCCCCGATCTTGAAGTCCAGGTGTTGTTGAGCTTTGCAGTTATAGTATTTTGACATTTGTTCACCTGTCTGTTGTAGTAACCCTCCAGCTTGTTCATGTATTGTCTAAATCCAGTTTGCATAGAGTATTGCTCCAGGATTTTGAGCGTTATGTACATTCATCTACTCTGTCTGTAGATGGAATCCGTTGTTCGCATAGAATGGTGACATCCATGGAGTGTTGGTTGCGCAGTTCTTCAAGGCATGTTCGGCTAGTGGTAACACCGGATACGTTCAACCGGTACCAGTTACTGGTTTATGATTTTGAGGTATTAGTTGGTACTAGTTGTATTGGGAAATTGTTTCAGGAAACGAGGTATGCCTCTAGCCTGATAGTATAGGGTTTGATACTCTCTATGTTTTATGTTTGGTTTTGAGTATTGGTTTGATACTCTATATATTTTATGTTTGTTTTCAAGTATTGGTTTAATACTCTATATGTTTTACATTTAGTTTCAAGGCTACCATTTAGGAGTCTTATATGTTATGAGAATAAGGCTCCAGGTAGCCTGAGAAGTGTATTTAAGAACTGCTATTCTTCACATTAGAAGAAGCAGACTTCAGCAGACAGAGCTTTCAATATATTCGGTTGAACAGTTACTCTCTTCAGTTGGCTTCAAGAACCTTTGGTTTGAGATCCACCAAACATCTTGGAGACTTCAGTAGTTGCAATACACTGAGAAGTCTATTTAACAACTGCGGCTAAAGCCTCAGGACTTTGATTCCCTGGTTACTGCCTTGGTACAGAACAAAGACCATTAACACAATGATTACCGCATCTCCTGAGAGGTGCTTATCATTTTTTACCTTTAACAAGTTATCAAGATAGCCAGCGTTGCAGGATTAAGCAAGGACAAGGCCCCTCAGAAAGGTTGTAAAAAAGTGCACTAGGGATTCAAAAGGACGATTCACAAAGACTACAGCGAAGCAGTAAACTGCAAGTGACGCAGCTGCTAGGTCGTTAGCCAGAGAGGCTGTGGAACAATCAGCCAGAGAATCATCACAACAACGACCAGAACCGCCAACCACTACCCCCGGAGGGTACCCAGAGCCTCCAAGAAAGCCAACAGGTTCATAGGTACCTCCAGCACTACCGAACAACAATCCAGATAGCTCCAATAGCAATGAAGGATCATACACCATGGCTTTCGAAGTAGGTCCAGCGGGACTGTAAGCCCCGGGACTCGGTCTTCCAAGACCAGCAACTCTAAGACCTAACCAAGTTCTTCCAGCTAAATGCACTGTCAAGGTACCTTCAACTAATAATTTTAGAGATGAAGGAGGCCATCTCAAACCAGAAGCACTTGATAGATGGTATAACTCAGTATAATTATATCTACGCCTAAACACACTAGGAATAAGTAAGGCCAGAGGAGGAAACTAGTGGATCTTCTATTGCAAAGGACGAGCACAATAAATAGCCTTTCACGCAGCAGAGCCATTCGGTAAAGATATGACCGAAGAAGACCTGGTTGGTTTTCTTCGAGAAAGATTCCAATCTTCGAAACACTAAGACAATACCTAGCGCCAGTTGCATGAAATCATCCAAGTATATAAGAGCAAGATATGGAGAATATCAGCCATAGCAACCGATTTATTGATGTTCCGATCAAGCCTACCTGCAAATACCATAAGCGATTATGCCTTCATTCAACTGTTTTTCAAGAGCATGCATCCTAGGTTACAACAGCAAGTGGAATTACAGTATGATGCAACAGACGATGTCGTGGAAGTCATAGAAAAGGCAGCGAGCATAGATGCTATTCTAAAGAGCACTGGCGCTTATGCAAAGGAGAAGTGCGACAAACCAGCTAAACAATTTACTTCCAAACAAGAAGCACGAGACAACAATTGAAAAACGAACAATAAGCCTCACAGTAAGCCTAAGCAATGAAAAGAAAAGGGTCTTTGCTATACCTGCATAGGTAAAAGACATCTAGCATGAAATTGTCCGAGCAAAGATGACAACGGTAAAAGCAAGGGCAAAGCAAAGGTGAAGAAGAAAGTTATTTCGCACAGAGTGAAACAGGATAATCTAGCAGAAGATGCGTTTATCAATGGTATGGAAATAGAGGAAGAGGAAGAAGACACTCTCAGGCTGGCTGCTTGAGCAACAAAGGTTAAACTTTATGACACCCTCGAAGGAACAATGAATATCAATGGCAGAAAAGCTAGAGTCCAATTTGATACAGGATTGATAGGAGCTAACCTGCTCTGCGCTACCTTTGTGACCACTCACGGAATCCGTTGTTAGGATTAAAAGACACTAGTCAGGATACACTTAGCTATGAAAGGATCACAATCTGAAGGTCATAAAGAATGGGCTATCAACATATTGGCAGGAAGGTTGTGCGCACTAGGAACTAGGATGTTGGGTGGCAACATAGTAAAATATGATGCTCTGACAGGATTGCCTTTCCTTGAACCACACCAAGCCCACATTGGTTGTAGCAAGTTAGCTATTCTCTTCCCAAAGCAGAATGTTCGAATTGTTTACACACCTACCAGGGGCCTGAGCTGAGCAGCGGTAATCAGCAAAGATGATGTCATGAACGAACACCCAGACGTCTTTGCCGCGGAAATACCAGAGAACTTCCCACCCTTAAAGAAGATCAACCATAAGATAGACCTACACCCAGGAAAAGAGCAGCGCTCATCACCCACCTATTCAATACTGGAATGATAGGCAACAGACATGCGCATATGGCTCCGAGAAAAGGAGCAAGCAGGAATTATAGCACGACAAGCAGTTTCATCGCCAGGTCCAATATTTGCACATGAAGAGAAAGCCAAGAAACACATGTCGCCATTGGTAGACCTCACGGCCAGGAATGATATAACGATTAAGGATGTTGAAGCCATTCCTAACCAAGCGATGATCCTAAACGCACTAGAAAGGGCAAGATACTGCAGCAAAATCGATCTTCGTGATGCCTATTTCCAAACAAGAGTGGAACCACAGGATGTATGTAAAAACACTTTCAAAGCAAGATTTGGATATTTTGTCAGCAAGATTGTGCTACAAGGAGAAATGAACCCTCCAGGAACTTATATGGATATAAGGTTCGCTTTATTCGCCAAGTACTTAGGAAGTTTCACGTAGGTGTATATCGACAATATACTGATTTTCTCTGACATGGAGGCCGAACATTTGAAACACATATCCTTGATTTGCCACAAACTAGAGGAAGCTCAATTCTATGCAAGCAGGAAGAAATCAGAATTCTTCGCCACTAGCATAGAGGTTTTAAGCCACGTTATCAATGACGTGGGACTCTCACCAGCACCTGAAAAAATAGGGATGATGGAAGAAGGTACAACGCCACAGAACAAGAAACAGTTACAGGAATTTATAGGAACGGTCAACTATATCAGTTAGTTGTTGCTACACATTGCAACTATTACATCACCCCTAAGGGAACTGACCAGAACTGTAGAATTTGTATAGACCGCAACCCAAGACCAAGCATTGGAAATTGTTAAGAGAATCATTTCAAAATATGAGGTTAAGAAACCACTACAATATGACTCATCACTTTCAATATGGCTAACAATTGATGTATCCAATACAGGTATTGCAGTATGGGTAGGATAAAGAGAAACACTAGAGAATGCTAGACCTGCTTCACTTCATAGTAGGAACTTCTCTAATGCCTCAATGAATTATGGCACAACTGACAAGACAGCCCTAGTGATAGTTGATGCGCTGACAGCATTTCACCACATACTTGTAGGAAGCAAGTTTACCATCGTCACTGATCTTCTACCTCTAACCTATCTGAAGACGAGCACCACACCTACTATAAAACAACTGGGATGGAGAGGGTTCATTGGGAAATACGATACAGAAACCGTATACAGACCAGGAAGATAGAAGTATTTAGCTGATGCATTATCCTGTCATTATGATGAGAATAATGATTACCCACATCCTGCAAATGAACTGACACAAGAAGACGATTCACATACTTCGCTACCTATTTCATTCTTTCTTTCTTGCCAAGAACCTACTACCAAACACTAAATGTCGCGATTGGAAGCGCTGACAGTTGAGCACGTTAGTGCTCATTCAGAATGCAGAAGCGACTCCAGCCTGGAGCAAGCACAGCTAGACGCAGCCAATCACACGAATAGTGAACTCCTAAATGATCAGGGTCACTATTGAAGCTATACCAGTGGTAGGAGTGAGGGAGAACTTGAATATGCATCATTACATTGGGTATTCAGTAACATACCTTACTATCCTGATGACAAGGAATTGAAACCAAAGGCAAAGACTTATGCTGGCTCCCCTTACAGCAGCCCGCCGGCTATCAAAACTCCATCAAATACTGACGGTGATTGTAATAAGAAAGATACCCATTTACAGTGACCCCATTGAGACATCTATGCCATTATGGAGCGTGTTAAAAAAGCATTAGGCTGTAACACCTCTCATACCAAATATCACAAGCCCAAGTCTGCTGAATATCTCCACTATGAACCACTCTATGGAGGGCCTCTCACATACCTGAACGAGATGCCAGTAGCGGAACCACTCCCCCTACCTTATGACAAATGTGAGCTCTACAAAGTTTATGAAATACCTGATGAAGAGGAGGAGGTTGTTAGGCGGACGCCAAACTCTAGTATATAACTGAGGGACGTAGGCCCGAAATCTTTGATTGTAGAATCTGTCGAGGAAGGCTCGTCTCGATAAAATAGGTAAGGTAAAGATTTAAAGCGTAAACAATATTAGATTGATAAGATCTCTTCTCCGTTGCTTGATGATCTCTCACCAACTCGGACTGAGTCGATCTTACTTATAGTAGCTAGTCGGTACTTCTGATCCTCCTACTAACTATGTACCGCTCGCTTTCTTCACGAGTTCAACTTAAGTGCGAACACTGTTTGACCCTGAGAACGAGCACACCACTCTATGGCTTAGTCGCAGCTTCCTATTAGGAGCTTCCGATCTTTAGCTCGTATAGACTATGCCGGATACTCTAGACTTAATTGCTATCGTTCCAGTAATCTCTTCCGTTCACGAAGTGATCAAGATCGCCACGGGCTGCCTATGCTTCATGCGAGTAAGAGTCCGACGCGCCAACATCTTATGGACTCTTCTCCAGCTATGGCCTTCTACTGAGCGTGCTTCCCCTTGGTCCGCCAGCCTCCGCAGATGGGTCCCTTTACCGGTTCCAACCAACATACAGCTGATCTTAGTAGGTAGGGTGTCATCGGTCTGTCCGTTGTATCATCAACTGCAACTTCCGTATGGGTACTGGGGTCTCCGTCTTCAGTTCTTAATTACTCAACAACCAACCGACCAATTTCTCTCAGATGACTTCCTACGTTCTAGCCAGAGTCCCCTCTGTGCTATTGGTAGAAAAGCCCGCGGTCGGAGGTCTTGTGCCGTCGTGCAGGGAGCTCCGAACATGTATGTCCGGTTGGTAGANTGTCCGGTTGGTAGAAAATATCTCATACCAAAATAACTTTGACGACGGTGTGGATTGAACACGTGACCTCTTGATAGATGTCACGTGATACTTCCATTGAGCTATGAACGTGCGGGCCCCATAAGGAGGCCGGAGGGGGGTATTGGGACTCCGGTAAATATGAGGGTCTGTGCGCTGTTACCCTACCGTGGGTCTGTGCACATGTCTCAGATTTCCATGTGCCTAACAAGAGCTCCCTCCTTCCAGGCTTCGCCTCGAATGCCTTTATAATCCTTTTTATAATTTCTTTTAAATATATGTAAAGACTTAGTGTGGTCAGGGTAAAAAACCTTCCGCGTTTACTTGGCCACGGTAGGAAAACCTTTTCCTCACTATCTTACTTCTGCCCTTCCTGGCATGTCCGGATTTTCATTATTAATATTTTCCACAACTTCCTTCGCATTTTCCATACCGGTGGCAGGCTCCCATGTGTTCTCATCTTCCGAACACCCTTGCCACTTAACGAAGTACCACAGCTCTCGCTTTTCTTGATAGCGCCCGCGCACTCGTTTCCTGTAAGAACCAATCTCGCTTCTTACGATTTTCTCAACCTCCCATTGCAGATCGCCGTCAATATCTTCCGGTTCTCTTGGGGGTTGTTGACGATTATCATGAACTGATTCACGGTAGGGTTCCAATAGGGCGACATGGAATACGGGATGAATGTTAGATCGATCGGATATGTTGAGCTTGAATGCTCTGGATCCGCGTCTTTCCATAATTTGGAAAGGGCCGTATAGCTTTGGACTTAGCTTTTTAGATTTCCGTCGGGTGCGAATGTTTTTGGCGCTTAACATTACTTTATCCCCGATTTTGAAGTCTGGCTGTTGTCGAGCTTTCCGGTCCTAGTATTTTCGACATCCCCTCTCGTGTCTTTTCTAGTGACCCTCTTGCTTGTTCATGTATCGTCTTAATCCAGTTTGCATAAAGTGTTGCTCCGGGATTTTGAGCTTCGCGCTCCTTCATCCACTCTGTCTGTGGATGGAATCCGTAGTTTGCATAGAATGGTGACATCCCGTGAGCGTTAGTTGCGGAGTTGTTGTAGGCGTGTTCAGCTAGCGGTAGCAGCTGATACCAATCATCCTGATCGTAATTGACAAAACTTCGAAGGTAACCTTCCAGCACTTGGTTGGTACGTTCAGTTTGTCCGTCAGTCTGAGGGTGGTATGCCGTTGACATTCTTCGTTTAATTTCCAGCGCCTTGCAAAGGGATTCCCAGAATTCTCCTGCAAACTTTAAGTCCATGTCCGAGACGATTTCGGTTGGTAGGCCGTGCAGCCTCCATACTTCTTTCAGGAATGCGTTTGCTACATCCTTGGCCTTAGCTGAGGTCTGAAGTCCGATGAAATGTGCCATCTTTGTGAATCGATCGACTACTACCATTATCTGAGTGCATCCTTGTGACTCTGGTAGTTGTGTAATGAAGTCCACAGAGATGGATGCCCATGCCGCGGAGGGTATTTGCAATGGTTGTAATAATCCGTACCTAGCGTGTCTAGGCGATTTGTTATGTTGGCATTCATCGTAGGATCGTACGTAGTCGTTGATCCATGACGCTAGTCCTTTCCAGTAAAAGTCTCTCATGATTATTTCCAAAGTCTTTTCTTGCCCGCAATGTCCTGCAACTTTTGCATCATGACATCCTTCTGCAATCTTGGTATATAGAGGCTGACTATTTGGTACAAATAGTCGTTGCTTGTAATATAGTAGATCGTCGGTTAAGGTCCAGTCTTTGGGAAAATCCTTTCCTTCGTTTGGTAACCTAGTAGGTTCTTCCCTCCGTTGCCTCTATGCTGCGTCTGTCCCGATAGCTGACTGTATCTCGCTTAAGAATTCAGGATTGAACTGCTTCATACCTTTCTGCAGGATAATCGCATTTGACATTAGAACCTTTTCGGGTACTTCTGAAATATCGTACCAATGTTCGTTGTCTTTAGCCGATGCCTTTAGGTAGCTGATGCTAGGTTGCTGTTCTTTGATGATCAAGGATCTTGTTGCTATATTGGTGCTTCCGAATCCTGCGGTTCCTCACTCCGTTTCTTCCAATTTGTTAACTTCCATCATGTCCGAGGTGTTGACCTTTTCTACCACTAACTGGGCTATCCGATCGCCCATTCTTATTTGGCAGTCCACATCTTTATGGTTGAAAAGTACGACTTTGGGTTCGCCGGTGTAATCAGCATCGATTACCCCTGCGCCGGTAGAGATTCCGCTTCGGACCGCTAATCCACTTCTTGGGGCAACTCTTCCATAAGTTCCTTCGGGTAGCCCCACAGCTATACCCGTCCTTATTAATCCTTGTCCATATTTTGGGACAATGTCATCTTCTATGGCATACAGTTCATGTCCTGCCACCATTCGTGAACCCTTTGTTGGCAAGTATGTCTTTTTGCTCAATCTCTGAACCCTAATCACGGGTTCCTTTCCACCTCTTTGAGGTTCCAAATCCAAATCCTTATCTCCATCCCAGTCTTCTCCTTCATCGCCTACCCTCGCTACTAACGATAGCAAGAAATCTTCTTCTTTTGAAATTTTTTGTTCGCGATGCGTAGCTCCCTCCTCTGGGTGGTACTCCAGCCGTCTGCTTAATGCATCAGGCTTTCCGCCCTTTGTGCCTGGTCAGTATACAATACGAAAATTGTATTCTACCAACTTCTGAGCCCATCGAATTTGGCGGCCACTCCAGACTTTTGAGGTGAGGAAGTATTGTAGGTTTTGATGGTCGGTAAAGACTGTGATCGGTTTTTCCGTCCCAATCAAGTAGTGTCTCCATTCCTTAAAGGCTTCGAGGATTGCGAGAAGTTCTTTTTCATGAATCTCTTAATTGCGCTCTGCCGAGTTTAATTTTCTTGAATGGAAAGCTACTGGATGTAATCTTTTCTCAAAGTATTGAGAAAGGACACACCCGAGTGCAAAATCGCTGGCATCTGTTTCTACCCCTGTTTCTCTTCCTGGGAAAAAGTGGTAGAGTATGGGGGCTGTGGTGAATCGGTGCTTGAATTTTTTGAAAGCAGTGTCCTGTTCAATTCCCCATTTAAAATTCTTAGGATTTCATTGTAATGTTTCAGTTATTGGCTTGCAAATAGCAGAGAAGTTTTTGATAAATCGTGGGTAGAAGTTAGCAAACCCTATAAAGACTTGTACTTCTCTAACCGACTTAGGCGCCTTCCAAACCATTATGGATTCCACCTTTCGGGTCCTCATAGATACCCCATCGACTGCCACCATATAGCCCAAGAATTCTACCTCCGTGGTATTGAAGGTCGATTTCTTTAGCGATACCGCTAACTGAAAGTCTGATAGACTTTGTAGGACTTTCTTAATAGCCTCGATGTGCTCCTTTTCATCCTTTGAGTAGATGAGAATATCATCAAGGTAACACACAACTCCGACATCTAAGTATTCATGTAGAACTTGGTTCATCATATCTTGGAAGGTTGCCGGAGCGTTAACCAATCCGAAAGGCATAACCTTATATTGGTAGTGTCCGTATCTCGTACGGAACGCTGTCTTCCCTTCATCTCCTTCTTTTATTCTAATCAGGTGGTAGCCGTCTTTAAGGTCTAACTTGGTGAAGATCTTGGCGCCAGCTACCCTATCTCTGAGTTCAGACATTAGTGGAAGGGGATGTTTGTTGAGGATAGTAATCTTGTTTAGATTTCGATAATCCACAACTAGACGTAGTCTACCATCTGGTTTAGGTACGAATAATATAGGTGCGCCTGCTGGCGATTGACTCAGTGTGATTTTCCCTTGCTTGATCATCGTTTCCAAGTATTCTCGTAAAGCCTTCAGGTGTTTTTCGGACAACGGGTATATCGGTCCCCATGGGGGGGTTGAACCTGGAATCAGTTTGATTTCGTGATCGAATGTTCGTCTTGGAGCTAATTTTTCTGCCGTCTGGGCTTCAAACAAATGTTTGTAATTCCAGTATTCTTTTGGCAATGATTCGAGTTCCACTGTACTTTCGATGGCTCCAATCCTTCTGATGCGGCAGGCATTAGGGTCCCAAGCAACAGATTCGTCATATTCAAACATATCCGCTATTCCTTCACCTTCTTCCACACAGTTTTCGCAACTTTTTGCGGAAAATGTCCAATTTTCTGCATCTTCTATGTGAGACACTGGGTGTTCATGATGCCACCAACCAAAAGGAATTATCATTCCATAGTGACCTGCCTTAGCTACTTCACATGACACTTCAGAGATGTGTCGGTTCTTTCGTATTTCCAATTTTATTGGGAGAGTGTAATACTTCCCTCCAGAAGTGGCTGACAATCCGTCAAAGCCTAAGATATCAACTGCATTGTCGCGTTCTATTGAGGGAACGCGAAGGTCTTCAACTAGGTCCTTATTTATAAGTAACATGTTGGATCCCGAGTCTAATAAGACTTTTATTTTGTATCGCTTATCGTGTAGATGGAGGTAAGCGATCCCCTCCGGACAGTTGTATCATTTTGGTTTTGGAGCGTCTAGTTCAACGCGCTGAGCGCGAATAAGACTTTCTTGGTTCTTTCGTTTAGGCATTGTTGGTGTTGGGTGTAGGTAACAAGATGTTTGTTACTACGCCCGCGTAGTTTCGACCTTTAAGGTCTTCTCAGACAAACTAGTAATTCTTTAGCTCTAACAATCTGGGTCTACATACTTAAGCGGCGTTTCACCGATACGCTATTGCGCACGACCAGTTTTCAGGCTGGATGCCTTCTCCCGACACACCAGACCTAGGCTCATAGCAGAATTTCGGGCGGTTATTAGCCATTTTACTCCCCTAGTGTGGGGTTC
>JACCEG010000079.1:419147-487648 GCA_014065205.1 Tuber brumale | reverse complement strand
TTTCTATTGTACTATTGTTGCATCCTACTTATTTCTACTCCTTATCTTATCAAATCGTCATCAGACAGTTGTCGTCATCAGACCGTCAGGTCCTTTATAACATAGACACATAGTCACGAAAACTCACATTTTTTTTGGAGACTTTATCCTGACGCCTAGGGAACTTTTTTTTTTTTTTTTTTCATTTTCATTCACCTTTTTTTGTAAAGGAAAATATCCTCACAAGTTTATTATACATACCTATCAGAAGGGATCGATCATTCAAGTATCTTGTTACCAGAACTCTCTTATTTCTTCTTCTTCTTACAAACTTCAATTGACAATATAAACAGTTTTCCAAGTAAATTTGGCGATACAAACGGATGATCGCTCGTGTATTAACATGATAGCACACTAACTTAAACCCTTATCTGTACAAGTACAGCACACCAACACCAAATCATCGAATACAGTGAGTGACTATCGCAAACACATCGGTCTGCCGAGAATCTCTCGCGTGTGTCTCAAAAACCGAGATCTCAAGATTAAGAGAGGAGAAAAAGCCTACCCTCACCTGTACGAACAATCCGGGAACAAACAAGGAATAGGTTATGATGTGCGGTAATCATCGTTCCATCATGGCATTTCTTCTTCTTCTTTTTTTCTTTTCTTCTTTCTCTGATAGAGAAATTGGTGGGTGGTACTGTACTGTATCTGGGAGCAACCGCAAGCTCAGCACTAGCGTGGGGATAAAAGATGGTGGTGGTATGATAGTATAATAGCTATGATACTATCCGTTCTTCTTGATGGTTCCGCAGAGAGCCGTTTCGTATGCGCTAGTGGGAACAGCACTAGGTACTGCATGCCCGACGGGGTACTATACAAGTATAGTATCATATAATATATACATATAATACAACCACAGCAACCCCCCCCCCCCGGCCCGCTCGCCCTCTATTTCACACATACCGCCTACCCCCACCCATCCAACACAAATACGTATACCTACCTACCTACCTACCTACCTACCTATACCTACACCAGTGTTCAAACACCACATCATTCCCCCCATCCTCATGATACCTCCCGGCAAACCTCACCTTTTTTCCAACCCGAAACTTGGTCCGCAACCACCAACACCCCCCCCCCCNNNCCCCCCCCCTCCCCCCTAGCCGTTCCAAAAGATATCACGAAAACAGGAGCCCCCACAATTTTTCACAAATGGGAAAAGTAAAAAAAGAAAAAAACTCCACTTTTGATCTGTCGTGCTTTTCGCGCTCCATCCATCCATCCATCCATCCATCCATCACTTCCCGGCCAACCCCCCCCCTCCGATGAAGACATTCGTGCCCGGGGAGAAGTCAGTGGGCGGGGTGGAGAGAGGATATGGAATACAACTCGGCTATGATCCCCCGCATGGGCAGTAGTGTAGCCGTTAGCTTGGCGATTGTGTGTTGTGTGCAAATGTCGGCGGGCTTGGGGATGTTGAGTGGGGGATAGTAAATATTGGCTCGTGTGGATGGTAGGATGATGGGGAGCGGGTGGGTGGGGTAGCAGGGTAGCGTCCCCGCCGCCTTATCGGAAACGGAGTGGAGAGTTCAAACAAGTGCTTAGGAAGGTAGAGGAACACGGGTGTCGACGGTTTAGTACAATATTGTATTAATTGTGACGGGTGAGGATGTATAATCGTATCGACCCCGAATACTTGTAGCCGTTCATCACGTGATGTCTACGGGTTGATTCAGTAGTCTGTGAATCAGAGGTAGGATAAGAGACAAGGCGATCACGACTACACCAAGATAACCTTCCAGTAACTAAGGATATATGTATAACTACCGTAGACTCGATACATGAAAGCACCCGCGGGCTAAAAAGCAAGGAATTCCTTGCCTCCGGTTGAAACAGTTATTACGCGGCAAGACACCCAGGTCACGTCACGTTGACGGCCGATACTGCTGCCGGAAATATGCTGCGCCCTGCGACGGCGCCGGAGTCCCAACCGGGGACACCGGTGATGGGCCAACAGGATACGGCGGCTTCGCACCCTGTGCACCACCACCGTTACCGGTAGGGTAAGGTGTCCCGGCGGAACTAACCGAGGAGACGCTCCCGCTCCTGGCAGAATTCAACCTTCTCAATCCCTCCACCTCATTCTTTGAACTGTTCAGTTCCGCTTGTATCTCTGCAAGCCTCTTCTTCAGCCATTCTATCTCCCCGTCCTTCTCCGCCACCCGTTTGCGTGTGGATTCCTCCTCGGATTGCGCGCCCGTCAGCTTCGTCTTTATCCAGTCCAGTTCTTTCCGTGTGCTCACTAGCTCCGCTTGTGTTTTGTCGGTTTCTGATTGCGAGTCGGTGGACTTTTGCCTGAAGTATGCGAGTTCTTTCCGGGCGCCTTCGATGTCTGGCACTTCCTCGATCTCTTCGGCACGACCGACGGTGGAGTTGAGGGCTTTCTCGAGAAGACCCGCGTAGCGCTTGACGACCCAGTCGTTCGGGGTCGCCGGGAATGCCGACCGGGGGATCGAGGTCGTCGGTACGGGTCGTTGTGTCGCCGAATCAATTACTACACGATTAGGAGCTTGGAGGAAGGCTGTTAAACGCTGGTATTCTTCATCCGGGTTCAGTAAAACTTGCATGAGCATCCAATGCTCGAACCCATCTATTGTTAATGCTGGTAGTGGGGGTCGGCGTTTTCCGTCGCCGATGGGGTGAGGTATCAGAAGATATTGGCAATTGAGCTTGTTGTAGAGGTCGGTGAGGATACTGGGATGGGTCCGCGCTTTCGAGAACAATTCTGCGGATGTTAGCTTCGCCCGAGTGGGAGCCGGAGCTAAAACATACTTGTTTGACGATCACTATAGGTTAACAGCGTCGCATAGTACATTGACATCTTGGTTGGCGAAAGAACGCAGGGCGGCGAAAGATCGATGATACATTCTTTGTTCTACGATTATTAGCATTCTCCCGAAAACCGAGAAAGCGTACTCACTATACACGCCGCAATACCCCGAAACAAGGATCGCATGGTAGGGTTTGGGCCCATGGGTAATTTGGAATCTTCAACAAGTGCATGCCAATACCGGGCATCCGGTTCCGCATTATTCATGACGACTGGCGACCCCGAGGTTGGGGCAGGTGCATTTCCCTGGGGTGCCTGGTTTGGCGGGCGACCATTCTGAGCACTGTGCCCGATATTTGATGGGGCTTGTGTCGTTAGATGTTGATTCGAAGCTGAAGGAGGGTTGTTGCTGTTGTTATTGTGTTGCTGGCCCGGGGTGTGAGATGCCGGATGGGCTGGCGCATTGGCAAGGTGTGATTGAATTGTAGGTTTTTCCGCTCCTGGTCCGTAGCTGGCTTGCGGTGGTGAATATGGTGGAGGAGGAGCAGGGGAACCACTAGGAGGGGTGGCATTGAACCCTTGGGGGCCTTGGTGTTGCGGATGGGGGGGGTTTTGGTGATAGTTTTGTTGAGGCTGTTGGTGCTGGTGCTGAGGCTGTTGCGGCTGCTGGTGTTGTGGTTGTGGTTGCTGATGCTGGTTCTGTTGTAGCTGCTGGTACTGCTGCTGGTGCGGTTGCTGGTTCTGTTGCGGCTGCTGGTACTGGGGCTGTTGCAGCTGGGGCTGTTGATGTTGCGGTTGAGGGTGCTGCAGAGGTTGTGGGTTTTGCAACGGTTGATGTTGCTGCTGCTGCGGCTGTCCCGGTACAATTGGCGGCTGATTCGTACTGTATTGTCCTGGTAGCGGCACAGCAGGGTATTGCTGGGTCGGGGGATTTACCGGTTGGTATCCAGCGGGCCCTCCGGCCAAGGGGGAGTAGCTTGGTATCGGGTTGCTATTATAAACCGTCTGCGGAGGTGCTGGCCCCGCGCCGGTCGTGCCAAACGTTTGCGGGGGAATGTAACCCCCCGAAGGTCCCACAACCGGGCTAGTCAGCGTAGTGGCGCCCACGTTCGGACCAGGCGTGAAGGACGGCTTCGTGGAGAAAAAGTTGAGAGTTTTTAGCATCTTTCCACCGTTCTTATCCGGCGACACCGGCGGGGGGGGTGAAAACTGGGGAGCCTGGTAGGGTTGCTGTTGGTTCCCAGGGGGATATCCAGTGTTGGTATTAATCGCTGGCGGTGCACCGGGGTTAGCCCACCCGTGCGAAAGATTCGGTGATTGATTGTATGCCATGAATGATGCTTTCGATTATCAAACTGCAGAACTGTAGCCTTCGTGTGCGAAGGTTGCGGGGGGATGCGGGAGTTATAAACACCGTGAGGCTGAAAATAGCGTTCCACCAAGTGGTCGTATTGGCGATACAGCCAAGCTGTGCGACGGCTCGTGCAATTTCTTCCTGATGATCCCTGCTCGATTGGGCTGATATCGCTTGTTTTGTGTTCACCTTATCTCAGTTAAGCTTTGACAGACTCTGAATTGTTTTTCTCACGATTGGCCCATGCTCGTGTTATCAATTTCATCCAAAACTCCGTGACGATTTTGGTTTACTCCCTTGAGTCCAAATTTCTCCACCCCTTCGGCCCGTATGCCAGGCGTAAGGGTATCTGTTACAGGACAGCGGTGAGGGGTCAAAAGCCACCGCGCAAGGCCAAGCCGACCCGCATGCCGAGAGTGTTTCAGTGGCGCCATGGCAGGGTTTGGTGGCTTGGTGGTTGTTGCATGCGGCCCCAAAGGAGCTGTGACACAAGTAGACTACCGTATCATACCGTACAAGTATGGATTCCTGAGCCATCCTTAGACTACCAAAAACCCTGGATACTCGTACTGCATCATCCTTGTACCACGAAAATCAATAACCAATCAGGTTCCGGTACCAGTGCCAGTACAGTACCAGTACTCGTCCCGGGAGTAAAGACAGGAATAGCTTGGACCCGACCCCTTTTTGGTGCCGGGGTCTTAATAATAACCCTTTCTAATAATACCCGAGTAACCCTTTCCGCCAGAGCATCATGGCGTGAGGAATCCATAGGGTTTTGTTGCCGGTGGAGTACTATCTGTACCACTACTGTATACCGTAGCACTCGAGTAAAGTTACAACGAATCCTATCTAGTGTGCACACGACTATCGTATGACCCAAGAACGACCAAGAACCTACTGTACTAGTACAGTAAATCCTCTTCAAAGTAAAAAAAAGAAAGGGAATCTCGCTTACACGCCCCACCCTAGTACTGTACAGTACTCGAGTATAGTACCGATAGCGTGCGCTCGAAATACAAAATCACCCCCACCTTCATCATTGATCCTAAGCTGTAGATTTCGCATGTTCATGGTTATCAGCATTGCAGAATTCCAATCCCGGAACTGTGGTGAGCCTTATAAGACTCTTGGTGATTGAGCGGCGGGGGAGGCAAGAGGTGGTGATTTTCCCTAGTGCTTTGGGAAAACGGTGAAAGGGGCCTGGCTTCACAAGACCAGGAGCGCTTGAAGAGATATCATACCGTACCATGTTCTCATTTCCAAGAGATGTAGAAGAGTGAGAAAATCTGAGGTATTGGGGTTAGGATGGTTGGAAAAATAGCACGGAAAATAAATAAATAAAAGATTTGCAGAGGAA
The DNA here is from genome assembly GCA_014065205.1 of Tuber brumale. NCBI lineage: Eukaryota > Fungi > Ascomycota > Pezizomycetes > Pezizales > Tuberaceae > Tuber > Tuber brumale. The sequence continues at coordinate 482,116 of JACCEG010000079.1, read as the reverse complement.
AAATATCAAAGTAGTCGGGCGTTGTAGAAAATTATTATACTATGATAGAACTACTGATTATGAAGAGCCCGCTCAGCCAGGGAGGAGGGAGGGGAGGAACTTGGTGGGGGGATAGCGCATTATACACCTTTCCGCCCCCCCCCCCCCAGGCATAGCTTTGACTAGCTGCCACTCGGGCACCGGTATGATACCTCTACATCCTGCAAGCTCACCCAATCTACGCACATGAGTCCCCATATTCCATAGACCTCCTGCCCGAGGAAAATCGAAATGAATAAAAGTGCATTAATTCCTTCTCCCCCGGTTATCCTCGCCAGAGTTAAAAAGAGCAATTCCCGACCTTTTACCCCACGTGCAAGCAACCGCTCCACAATAACTCACTTGTGGAGAAGTACACTTACTTCCCGTGGGAGGCACCCGGGGACATGCGATCCATGAGCGATAGCATCAGTACAGTTCTCCCATCGTCGTCTGGGGCTGCTGTGGGAGGGTGATTGCAACGTTGCGGCTGTACAGTACCCTTCTGGACGGGCTTTTGGTTTCGGCGAATACGCATGGTATGATGCTAAAAGTCATCTCCCTAATCGAGTCTATCACAAGTTTGGCGCATTAGGTCTTGGAATCCGTCCTGTGGGATTTCTCGTATACGTGAATTTCGCTGGGAGTTTGGAGTACCATATAGTTATTGCAAAACCAGGGGGGTATTCCAAGTGCACGGTAAAAAAAAAAAGCGACCGGGTCAAGGAAAGTTCACGGATTCTTAACCTACCCTAGCTTGATGCAGAGTCCGCCTGCTGTCACTTCCTAGGGCTTACATAAATGGATGAGGTGATTTCTTAACGCATGATATGATAACAAATAGACAGCACGGAACTATCTCTCCAAGGGAGTCTACCAAGCGACATTCCATGACAAAGAAAGGAGTCCGCTCCCTAGCCCATTAGAAAACGAGGAAAGGTTTTATAACAGAACATCGAAACAAACAAACAAACCTCCACCCGGGAAACCCACCGTTTACCCACATCTCACAAAAGTCATCCCCCACTACCGAAACAAAGGAGAACAATCCCCAAAACCAACAATAGATTAAACCTCTTGTACTATATAAACTATGATACCTCATTCCCATAAAGATACTCCCACTCCTAGCCCACCGATCCCCAGAGCCCAAATACTACCTAATTACCCATCCAGCCCACTAAACTCATTTTTCCCCCTCACCACCCTTCTCATCGGGATGAACCGCCTCCATAACCACCACATCCACGGGAACCGGCGGCGCAACAAGATTCGTCGGGATCACCCAAGTGGGCGGTAAAACAATGACCTGGTTCGACCCCCGAGGCCCAATGGGAAGGGCATAGACTTCGCGGTCATTGGCGGGGGTTTGCGATGGCATTTTCTCTCTTTCTTTTTTTATAAAAAAAATTAAAATTTCTGGAAGGATGCTCGTTCTAGTTTTGATGATGGTGATGTGATTGCGGAAGAGTAGGAGTTATTGTGATGGGTGGTGATTAAGTAGTGGGGGGTTTTTCCGCGGGATTTATGTAGCTTTCGGATCATTGAAGTGGTTTAATTTCCAGGCAATTTGTTTTAGGATACATGAATATCTTATGTTCTGGGTGAGAAGAGGGTAGTTTCCGGAGTTTATTGGGTGTCTTGGACGCGTATTTTATTGAGTACTGTCACTGGTGTGGGGTGGCGAGATGGGGTTTGGTGTGAGAGTAAGTTAGGGTGTTCGGGGTTTGAGACTTGGTACTGTACTGGAACAAAAGGATGGGGAGAAACGGTATGATAGTATCTTTGAAGATGAGCGGAGGGGTGTTTCACGGCTTGTCTGATGCGCAGTATGACAGTTCAGTGACGGGGGTGGGGGGGAGATTATATACCCCGTCACTAAGATTTATCATATCATACCCGCTTCCTCCAATTATCCGTCGCATACACCCAATATGAATGAACATCACCAAAAGTCACTCGCTTCCAGCCGCTATAGACCTGTGGAAATGCCTCCATCAGCATATCCTTCCACCAAGACACCATCTCTTGGAAATATTTCACCACTTACTTCTTCTCCCCCCCCCCTCCCCTCTGGTAAGTTTTTTTATACTCCGCGGTATACACTTTATAACCTTCTCATTTATTTTATTTTATTTTCCTCTTTTTGTACGATATTCCATTGAAAGTTCAAATTGGTTAGATAATGTCAATCTCCCCCCCTCTATCCACGGGGATTTTCGATAATGAAAGTGTACTTGAGCGACAGAGCCGTTACTGATATCCTGATGTAGGCCTACGAGTCAGGTTAAAGCTGCTGGACTACTCAATGTGGGGGAAAAAAAAACCCAATAACCTAATCCGGAAGATACCATCTCAACTTGCAAAAAGTTAGAGAGAACTTAGAATTCAGTCCCTAGATGTTTCCATTCACTCAACTCATTCTATACCGAGGAGCAGTGGCTTCCGACTTCCCTTCTCCCTAGGGTGGCGGTGGTGCAGTTTTTTGCATGGCTGTTGTCGGATAACTCGAGTTTGGAAAGCTGACGGCCTGCCAGCTGTGTATTATAGTTTCTCATCTCGAGTAAGTAGTGTCGGTCATCTCGAGTAAGTAGTGTCGGTATATAGCCCGCTTCGACAACACGGCTCTAAGCTGTAGTCAGTCCCCCTGCACAAGATTTTTCGTTGTTTCTTTCGGACGGAAGCAAGTCTTCCTATCCTTTGGCCTTGAGGAATGGCCAATAATTGGCGCTGCGGACTTTGGACACCTTAGTAATCTCGGCCCACTCCGGAGATGACTGAAAAACACAAATTCTCTATGAAATATGAACATTCCATCTCAATACATACAGGTTATTAAAAACTACCACGCGCTAGGTTGCCCCCCCCCCTCCCCCTCCGCATACTTATAAATTACCAGCAAAATAATTTTGCTCCTACTCCTCCTATGCACCTCCGAGTGACTTATTACGCATCAACAGTAATAGTGAAACCTAGGACATCCAAAATTACACCCAAGCGCTATTCAACGATATACCTCCATAGCGGGTGGGTGGGTGGGTGAAAAGTAATCTGTTCTGGATGGAGAGAGTGAGTCATGTTCAGCTTGACTACGACGAACATGCGCTAGCAGCATAAAACCACACACGGCGATCGCCAATATCGTGAATCCACTGATTAGCCCAACGGTGAATTCGTCTTTCCATTTCCAACCTCGGGGCCTCCCAGTTGCCTGAGTGCTGCCGCTAGAAGTGGATGTCGAGTAGGGATCGGACGTCTGGGTCGCCATGGTCACTAACCAGGTCAGTCTCAACCCACCGTTCCGCAAAGGGGAGTGGGGAGGAAACGTACTACTAGAACTGCACCCCTCTGTCTGTATCGGGTACCCGTTCGTATCCAAGCAGCTAGCGGTCGCCGTCGCCCTCGGCGTACTCGCCGCGCCGCTCCCCGAAGGTGCAAATGATAGCCCGGTCGTAGCGGGGACGTACTCGAACCCGCAGTACTTTGCCACGAAGGCCATCAGGCCGTTGTACTCCTTTACTGTCGTGCATGCCCCGCCACCGCTCATGCTTTCCAGGCACTTTTGCGCTTGCTGTCCGATCTGTGGCTCGTTCTGCGTGGGGCAGAAGCAGGCCTTTGTCTCGCAAGTTGTTAGGGAGAAGATGGAGGTTGGGGACGAGGCTTGATTGTTGGGTTCGCCGGCTATGCATTTTTGCTGGCAGGTTGTTAGGTAGAGGTAGTCGGGGAGCTTGAGGACTTCGTTTTTTAGGGAGGTGGAGGCGGTCGTTGAGGGGGTGAGAGCGGTGAGGATTAGAAGGGTGAGAATTCCGCGTAAGGTAGCCATCACCATTGGTGTCGCTGTTTTCCGGTTCGTAGGGTTGGTGGAGAGAACTCACCCAAGCGGGGAAGGATGAAAAAAAGGGAGAAATGGGGAAGTCTTCTCGGCTTCCTGCCTTGCGGTGTGGGGAAAGCATTTTATACTTTCACGACCACCACCCCATACTCCCCCATCTGCCATACCGGCAGTCCTCCCGCCAGATACCGTACTCTACTCTCGTTGAATACTTCCAATGGATTAGCATCCCCGAATATGTTGGTTCTCGCAAGCTGCAACAGCACAGACAGTGACACCGTGTGCAAGCCCCAAGACTCCACTGGTTGTACAAAACACCCCCGCCACGCCCCCAAACCGTGCGAACCAGGCAGGAGGTACCTCTCCACTTCCTACAACCTCCCCTGGAAACAAACCCAGAATACGGACTTAGCTCCAAGATTCTACCAATTGGCACCCAACCCAACCCAATATTCGAGTACACGTAACAGTCCCCCTGAACCAAAGCCGCTCATTAAGCTTAATTCATCACTTTCTCACACCCCTCTGCTCTGCAAAAGAACAAGGTTTCTGGTCAAGCTACGCGAAGCGAATGGCGTGAAGGGTTCACCCGGACCTTCCCGCAGCTGCTCAGGGTTGCTCTTTGGAGCTCAACTACTGTGATAAAAGCACAAAGCAGCAACCTCAATCTTGGAGAGCCCCGAGAGTGGACGTTCAGCCTTGCGCCAGATGTGGCACGGTACGCTTTGGTAGCCAATGGGAAGGAAGTGATGGCGGAGCTTTGGGGTCCTTGCTTCCCATCATGGGGGGATTTGCCGTTCAAGCCATGTTCTTCACGAGTGTGGCGGATGCGGTGGGTATTGGTGGTGGAGGAGGATGGTTCATTTGGGTGAGGTAATAGGGGTAAGGTGGTAGTGGAGATGTGAATTTTGAGACGCGGGGGGGATGAGTGTTGTTGCCAAGGATTTTTAATTAGTAACAAGATCAGGAGGCGGGCTTTGCAACCTGGGGCAGGGATGTGCCTGGGAAGCTTTGCAAGCCAACTTGCAGTGGATGCTAGTGGGTCGGCTATGAAAGATTATCAACAGATATGGCGGAAGGTCGCAAAGTGGGAGATCTCGCTGAGCTTTGGGATCTACAGTACAGTACCGTACCTCGCAGTACAGCCGCATTCGCAAAGTTCTCGTACTCTTCCTAGTACCCCGGGCCCTTGGAAACACTTTGCTGACCCTCTCCCCCTCATTATTCAGCGAAACAAATTGTGGTAAAATTTCACAGTATCCCTAAAGGCATATCTGACAAGTCAGCTAAAAGACTTTTCTTGTTCTCTTGCTGTTGGTTGGCACAGTTCTTGAGGTACAAGGGAGTGTACGAGAACTTTACGAATGCGGCTGTACTGTACTCTACTGTAGATCCTCGGTTCGTGCACCGCCAAGGCTCTTGGCAATCAGATAAGTCGCTAGTACGGGTAATTGTAACTACCGAAGGGTACAAGTGCCATGGGTGATGTTTTCGTACAAGACAAGGATTATTTTTCGGGTTAACCCAAATTAACTGTTCGGTAACTTTCTAGGGGGCACTTGTACCGTACTCGACAGTGGCATACTGTACCCTTGCATCCTAACACAAGAGCCGCATTGGGTTGAACAGACTGCCTTTCTTGGTTTTTTGTTGTAACTGGAAGAGAGGATGATTGGTGGTGGATATTCGCTTATCATACTGTACATTGTGATGCTATTACATAGACTATGTGAGGGCTCAGCGAGGCGGCACCCTCAACGAGGCTTGGCAAATATTTTGCGGGCAGATTTCGTTGATTCTTACTGAATATGCGCCAAGCCTCGCTGAGGGTGCCGCCTCGCTGAGCCCTCACATAGTCTATCCGGAATATGATAGTTCTCAGTGGCGGGAATGCTGGTACGGCTCCTAGAAACATATGACAGCATTAGGCTGGCGGATAACTTATCCCTCTGCATTCTCCCTCATTAGTAGTCGCCGATTTTTATCCATCTTCTTCAGCAAAACCTGCGGATTTTATCTGACATTTTTTTCCGACTGCTAGGCCATCGCACACAGCTACCTTCCGTAACTGCAATGAGCAGAATACGGTAAGTATCGCATTCCAGCAGCATTCAACAAGAACGAGCATATTTCAAATCAGCCCCAAAAAGAGCGCCACACCAGGCGTAGGGTGATATTAAACTTGAGCTAATGTTTGCGGAAGCCGCTTAGGCATAATGGGTACGACATTCGCTATTGATAATTATAAATCTTCAGGTATATGAAAACAGTAAATACCTTTAAATAATGACTGGCGCCCCATCACTGATGCTCGGTGTTTGTACGTCATAAGAATTTCATTCATTCTTCAGTCTTGGAACTCGCACTTGTGGGTTTTTCCAAAATCTTCGTGACGAATCTTTGGTAAAAAGAAATAAAAAAAAAGACTCGAACCTAGTCGCTTCTAGTTTCCCCTTCCTGCCCTCTGGCATAATACACCAACTTCGTATTTATATCACCGGCCCGAAATCTGAACGGAGTTAGATTTTATGGTGGGGGGACGAGCGACGGTCCCGCAGACCCCCTTTTTGTCTGGTCAAGGGGAAAATGGATATCCAAACTACCCATCTTGGAATGAATAATTCACACCAGGCTCGGATGGCGATGATGACTTGGTCCGGCGTCCCTGAAGAAATTAGCTTGATGAGTGGTACATTTTGATGAGCACCCCTGCGCTGGCGCTCAGAATGGACTGATTCCTTTCTAATCCGTTTGACCATTTATCCTTTGGACTTGCTTTACTCTTTGCTCTCTAATTGCCAAAAAATAAATAAAAAGAGAAGTACGGGTGCTCTAATGTGCGTGCTTCTCCTACTAGTTCTATTTGCCCACCCGAATCTCCCATCTCCTGCTCACCAGCGTCATGCTTTGGTGTTATGGAATTCTCTTACTAGAGCTGCTAAAATCCTTGGCGGGGCGATAACTCATAGGATCGTCCAGGATTGTAGAGGAATCTGTTTTATGTGTTACTCTTGTAGTATGGTATTTTGGGGCGGGTAAGATTTGGTGGAGCCACCGTAAGTTACTCGTGCTGTACAGTACATACCACGCGATAGACCCCACCATACCAGACTAGTGTTTCGCCCTTGTACAAGAATGAACATTCGCTGGGATTAGGACGCGCACATTCAGGAAGCAAGGGTTAGGGTTTTTACTTCGCAGATTTGGGCACTTGCGATGATGGGATATGCCAGAGCCAGCGGTAGTACGATAGAATGGTAGATGGTCGGTAAGATAAGCCGATGGTAATCATTTAGTGGTATTGAGGGAAATTAGTGGGGGGGAAATGCTGGCAGCTTGCGAATGTGTGAGACAAGTGTCTTAAAGCTTAGTGTCTACGAGTATCGTGTTTCGACTGATTGCCCGGAATTGGCTGTACTCAAAACTGCCGCTTAGAAAAAGACAAGATGAAGATTAACGAATATTAGGAACGACGAACAGGAGGATTGGAGACGATAGGGACCAAATCTAACAGGCAATTCCAAGAAGGGGAAGGAGGAAGACAAGAAAAAGGGCAAGAGTAGATAGATAGCAAATGACAGGCTAAAACAGGGAAAAGCACCTCCATGAAAGTCTATGAACAGCTCAATCGAGAAGCCTTGCCCGCACTGATACTTGACTGGGGAATTATTTATGGAGCAGGAATATTTTAGGTAACGAATAAGGAAGCACGTAAAGGAGAAAAGCGAAAAGACAAACGAAAAAGGCGATGACAAAATACCGGTCGACCGTAAGTGAGAGGGTTGGTCGTGTTTCGCCAGGATGGGTGCTAGGCTTCCAGCGAGGGTACCAGAAGCTTAGGGACAATGTGGGAGGAGGTTGAGACGGCCTGGGCTGCTTAGTTGAGGGGAGGTCGCCATCCGTAGACTTGGAAAGAGAGGGTTCGTGGTGGTCTGGTATACGATCCCAAACATTAGGGTGAGATGACAGGAGCGAGTGTTGGCCACTAATGTTTGTCGTATCGGTATTAAGGTTACCGCCTTTGAATTGCGAACCTGAAGCAAGCTGCTCCCCTTCCCTAGCGGAGGCTGGGAGAGATGAAAAGGCAGCGTAATCCGCCGTGTCCGGATTGACATCAAGAAGCATCCTTGCAACCCGATAATGTCCTTTAGACAGAGCCCTGGATAGTGGTGTTTGGTTCTCGCTATCTAGCGCGACAGTGCCGACATCTTTCCGTTCTAAAAGCATCTTGACTACTCTCGTATGCCCGCACTCAGCTGCCCACGAGAGTGGCGTACGGCCATATTTGGTGTCTGCCTTGTCAGGATTGACATCCCCATGTTCCAAAAGTATCTTGACTACTCCTTCACACCCAGACTTAGCCGCCCACGAGAGAGCCGTTCGGCCATATTTGGAGTCTGCCTGGCCGGGATTGACATCCCCTCGCTCCAAAAGGATCTTGACTACTTTCTCATGCCCACACTCAGCCGCCAAGGAGAGTGGGGTTCTGCCATATTCGGTGTCTACTTGGTCGGGATTGACATCCCCTTGCTCCAAAAGCATCTTGACTACTCCTTCATGTCCCCACTCAGCCGCCCACGAGAGTGGCGTTTGACCATATTTGGTATCTGCCTGGTCGGGATTGACATCCTCTCGCTCTAAAAGCATCTTGACTACTCCCTCATGCCCGTACCAAGCCGCCCACGTGAGCGGCGTTCGGCCATACTTGTCGTCTGCCTTGTCAGGACTGACACCCCCTCGTTCCAAAAGCATCTTGACTACTCCCTCACTTCCGCGCTCAGCTGCCCACGAGAGTGGCGTACGGCCATATTCAGTGTCTGCGCGGTCAGGATTGACATTCCCTCGTTCCAGGAGCATCTTGACGACTCCCTCATACCCGTAGCAGGCTGCCCACGAGAGTGGCGTGCGGCCACATTCGGTTTCTGCCTCGTCAGGATGGACATCCTTTCGCTCCAAAAGCATCTTGACTACTCCCTCACGCCCATAGCAGGCCGCCCACGAGAGTGGCGTCCGGCCATATTTGGTGTCTCTCTCGTCAGGATTGATATCTCCACGCTCCAAAAGAATCTTGACTACTCCCTCGTGCCCATGCTCAGCCGCCCACGAGAGTGGCGTTCGGCCATATTCAGAGTCTGCAGGGTTGGGATTAACATTCCATCGGTCCAAAAGCATCTTGACTACCCCCTCATGCCCGCTCTTAGCCGCCCACCCGAGTGGTGTTCGGCCATATTTGGTGTCTGCGTGGTCAGGATTGACATCCGCCCGCTCCAAAAGCATCGTAACTAATCCCTCGTGCCCGCGCTCAGCGGCCCACGAGAGTGGCGTTCGGCCATATTCGGTGTCTGCCTGGTCAGGGTTGACATCCTCTCGTACCAAAAGAATTTTGACTACTCCTTCATACCCCCTCTTAGCCGCCCACGAGAGTGATGTTCGGCCATATTTGGTGTCTGGCTGATCGTGATTGACATCTTCTCGCTCCAATAGCATTTTGACTAATCCCTCGTGCCCGTGCTCAGCTGCCCACGAGAGTGGCGTACGGCCATATTTGGTGTCTGGACGATCGGGATTTACGCCCCCTCGCTCCAAAAGCATCTCGACTACTCTCTCATGTTCGCGCTCAGCCGCCCACGAGAGAGGCGCTCGGCCATATTCGGGGTCTACCTGGTCGGGATTGACATCCCATCGTTCCAAAAGCGTTTTGACTATTCCCTCATGCCCGCTCCAAGCTGCCCACGAGAGTGGGGTCCGGCCAGAGTCAGTGTCTGCCTGGTTGGGATTGGTATCCCCTCTCTCTAGAAGCATCTTGACCACCTCCTCATACCCGTAGTGCGCGGCCCACAAGAGAGGCGTTCGGCCATAGTTGGTGTCTGCCCGGTTGGGATCGACATCCACTCGTTCCAAAAACATTTTGACTGCACCATTATGCCCGCGCCACGCCGCCCACCAGAGTGGCGTTTGACCATAATTCGTGTCTACCTGGTCGGGATTGACATCTCCTCTTTCCAAAAGCATTTTGACTACCCCCTCATGACCGTACCCGCCCGCCCACGAGAGCGGCGTTCGGCCAGATTCGGAATCTGGCTGGTCAGGATTGATATCCCTCCGTTCTAAAAGCAGCTTGACTACTCCCTCATGCCCGCGCTCAGCTGCCCATGTGAGAGGTGTGCTTCCCACGATATCGGTTGCATTAACATCCCGTTCCTTCATCCCCAACACTGTAGCAACTATCCCCACGATCCCGAGAAATGCTACTGCGTGTAGTCCTGTAAATCCTGCAGGTCCTTCGTTCCCGTAAAAATAATGGCCCAAGTCTCCCTTTCCATTATAGTGCAGTAACAATAGTTGAGCAGATATATGCTCACCAAATCTATCTAGAAGTCTTAGCGCAAGCGTTTTTACGTTGTTGGTCATTCCGCTTCTTGTGTGCTTTTCCCAATAGCAAGAAGCATATTCTAGAAGGGGCGTTGATGAGGGGGCCGAACGAAGTGTTGGTGAAAGATCCCGGACGCTTTCAAAGTTGAGGTATGTCAAGCAGACCTCAGCAATTGTGGAGTGGGCGCCATGGAATAAGGTTGGATCACTAGATAGATGCTCCTGCAGAGTATAGTGCACAAGTCGGACAGTAGACGAAGAAGCCTCGGCCGTGACAAGACCCAGGCAAGATGCAAGGAGTATCCGCAATGCAGGAACGTTTTCGACATCAAGATCCGTTGATCCCACCTCCACTCCCAAGGCATGGCGGAGCTCGTCAGCGTGTAATGGCCGCTCCGAATACAATACCCACATGAGGACCTTCTGTCCGAGTGCTGATTTATTCCCCTTCTGTGCCTTCAACCGGGTTAGGGTTGCCGTGTAGGCATCACTCAATCCATTGCCTTTTGTCATGTCTTCAAGTTTCTTCCTTCTCTGATGAATGGTTACCTCTCCCAGAATGGCATCCATGTTTAGCGAAACAAGGAGGAATCTAGACGCAATCTCAGGTTAGTATTGATCATTCATACAGTGGGAATGGTAAATGCTCCTACATATCAGATGTCTTCTCCAAGATAACTCTAATAATGTCGGCCCGTAAATCCTTGTTCATCGCCTCGGGATCGGCATCTCCGTCCAACCTCATCTCCAGATAGCTCCTAATATCATCTGTGTTTGGACTGATGGGTATTATTGCCGCCTTGGCAAGATATCTCTGCACATCATCCTTGATATGAGGCCTACCGGTGAGGAATATTCGCGCCGTAGGGCACTCCCGAGCAATATCCCTCAGCGACTTAATAAGCTCCGGTAGATGCTTCGGTAAGCATTCGTCTAGTGCGTCAATGCAGATAAAAACTTGGTGTCGCGAAGCAATAGTGATATTCAACATTCTCGTTAGATCCGGAAGCCGCATCCGTCTGCTACCAAACTTCTTTTTCGCTTCTTGAAACGCCTCGTGGAGATAATTTGCGATATCCCCTCCACCCACTAGCTGCTTCAGAATAGCTCCCATCATGTTGCTGATTGTCTGCTCCTGCTGAGCTAGGTAGTCGCAGTACAAGCATGCAACTATGATATCCTCCTTCCCCGCCTGATCGTACAGGCTGTCAATCACGAGGGAACTAGTATTTCCGATCGTCAGCAATATTTTTTTCACTTCCAAAGAATTGCGCCGCTTACCTCAGATATGTCTTGCCCACTCCCGGATTCCCGCTACACAACAAGACAGCCTTCTCGGCTCCACCCTCACCACCCTCCACTCCCGAAACTCACTCGTTTCCAAAAGCCAATCCCCCACACCATCAAACCGCTCGTTGCGCACGCCTTCGTGTCTGTTATTTGGCTCTAGTGGAGATAGCCACCGCATAATCTGTGCATCTTCGTCGGACTTGTAGACAGTTTTGTTGAAACAACCTGTTATGTTGGCACTGTGGGTATTCCCGTCGCTAATCTTGATATTTATAGTCTGGGCCATGATATTCCGTCAAAAGTGTTGGTTGAATGTAGAAATGATACAATAATTGGTGAGAGTACCGGTATCAAGGGATTCATAAACTTCTCTGACAACAGCCGAGGAAAGTGGGGTGATGTGGCTTGTCATGTGGCACCTGGTATCTAATCATATGGGCAAGGTATATGACTAGGGTTGTGTTGAGATACAACGCTTCCGTTCCCCTGCTCCATACAAAGTGACAGTTTCCTTTCTTTTGATGATCAGTTTTACAACAGAAACGATCGCAAAACGGAACGGAACCGTTGTATCCAAACAGAGCCTAATATGAGACATTTATCGAAACTGCTACCACCGAGTGACTGTAGATGACTACAGAGTTAGTTAAGAGGTTTTTGAGATTTTGTGGTGAGCAGGGGACTGGGTTGGGAGTGTTGTACTGTTTCGGAAGAATGCCGGGACAGTAGAGGCCAACCATTCACTTCTGCCACTATACTCGAGTACAACGACTGTAATATGTGAGGAAAGGGTTATTGGCTGAGAATGGGTAAAGAGTGTTCCTAAAGCGCCAGTCTCCTCAATATTGACCTGTTCCACTTTGGAAGGCATTTTGGAATGGGTGTGCAGTGTGATAATTTTAAACGGCGACGAAACGAAACGAAACAATGATTAGTAATTCGACAGAACCTAGACTTTGATCGCCAGCACAGGACTTTAGGAAAGTGGGGAATTTCTCTCATTCAACTCCCTCACTTCCTCGACCAACTAACTAACCAACTAATGAAACAGTGAAAACAGGAGTATAAATGTTTCACGACAAAGACATCCTCCTATCCCTCCAGCGGACACCACACCTCTATTTTCCTCCTTGCATGTCTCCCTTTCCTCTGCGTACTCCCATGCTAACAAGAAAAATATTGGCTTCACAAAGGCAAGCTTCATAAGGACTCCCACTGTTCGTGATTTCCGCTCCCCGCTTTCTTTTTCACTCTCCCGCTTCCGGTGGATACATAATCTACTTCCAGCACATACATCATCCCCCCCATGGATGTGTTAATCCAAAGCGCATCTCCGGAGCCTTCATCCGAACAAGCGAAACCTTCATCCGGGACAATGATACCTTCATCCGAACAAACGAAACAATATCCTGAACATCTGAGCATGCTGAGCAACATCGATTTCCAACAGATAAAACGTCTTGCAGATCGGGAGGGTCCGGACCCCAACCCAGCAACTGACAACAGCTAATAACCTGAGCCTAGCTTTGTCATTCGCCCTCCCCGAGCAGTTACAGCCAAGCACAGTGTTCTCATGTTTCGATCTCTTCCAAGAACAGCTGGTTCCTACCACACCACTTCCATATTCACATCAATATGACCCCTTCACGGTATTCAAATCATGTTAGCCTTAATCCCAAGATTCCTGTTGTAAGAAGCTTAGATGTACTCAAAGAGACCCATAGTATTTGATAGCTTCAACTAGAATTACTTCAATATAAGCCTTCCAATGGGTTAACCCGCGTTGAAAATGAGTGGACCCGACCCGACCCAAACCTAACGAGGGTTCAACTGAACCCAGCCCAACCTTAACCGGGTTAACCCAACGAGCCCACTAGGTGTGTATGTACATAAAATGAACCGATGAAAACACTGGTGTATTCTAGCGCTTCAGATATCAGATAGCATCCTGAAATGACTTAATTGATAACTAACAGATGGCGGATGCGGGGCCGGGAGATAGTAGTAGTGTGGGTTGGAAACACCTCCTTATGCAATGCAAGCCAAACGAATCGACCACAATTCGAAACTAAAATCATATCTGCGCCATTCTCTTTCTAACGAGATATATCTGATTTTGTCAGTTAATTGTTTTAACATGGAAGAAGACTATTTAAACAGAGGCCCCAGTAGATATAAAGGAAGACTAACCAGTAGCGATTGTATATACGTTATCAAGTATAAATTTTTGGAAGTAATAAAAAAAACAACTTATAGCTGAATACTATCCAAACTTTTAAAGGCTTAGTGTCTCGTATAAAATATCTTGACCAGAACAATTTCACCTCACCTCTCTCTTCGGCGTAAATGGAGTATTCTAGTTCCATGGGCTCGCGGGTTATCGTGCAGGAGAAGGTGACTCGGGCAGGAGAAATAAGCGAAAAGGATTTGTCCGGTTGAGTACCTAAGCCCAGCCCAGCCCAGCCCAACCCAAGGGAGCGGTACTGTACCTACGACCTAACCCAATAAAACCCATCTGACCCAGCGGATCCCGGGTCCATAGGAAGGCCTATCTCAATAACTCTTAGAGAAATTTAAAAGGAAAGGCATAATGCCCAAACATTTGAAGAGAACGGCGATGAGCTCGTTCATCATAAGAAGAAACATGTTTCTCGCCCTTGCCGCATTATTCGCTCCCCACACTAGTTATAGGTCTACAAGCGTGGGGGGGGTATATAAAGATACCCCACTTGTATATCCGATATAGCTACTGAATAATCAAGATGCAATCGAAACTGTCCAACCGCCAAGATGAACGCAACATAATAACCATAAAGGAAATGATCTAGGGAAGTAATGTGCGAGATATAGAGGAAGAAAAGGTCTGTAGAACGGAAGACAAATAAATTTAACAACACGTTCGTCTGATTGACCGAGCGATATACTATGCCTAGATTCTATTGTAATTATTACTCAGCCTAGGGAATAGCAGGAACTGGGAATAGCATAGTATCATAGTGCTTGGGAAAGTCCTCAGCTTGGAAAAGTCCCCGTGACAGAGTGATGCCCTCTCTAGGTCTGACAAATGTGCCCTGCCCTGTCAGCTTTCGTTAGAGGCTGCAGGAAACCCTCGAGTTTTCTAGGAACTATCATACTGTGATTGTGGTTCAATTTCCCGGCTGCTCACCACCGGATCGCCGGAACTTTCTTTAGCCTTTCAGACCGTCAGTTTGTCTAAGCCTCCTTCCTACCTACGTGAGTTTGTAGTTGGGGAGTCGCCGGATGTGTATTTCTATATATCTATGGCTGAACGACTTCTCCAGCTAGGAACACAACGAGAGATTTGTTTCCGTTACCTCTTTTTTCTTTTTCGCCAAGTATGATACCAAATATCGTTTGTGGGATTGACGTTATTCCAGTGATACCGTACAAACATCCCATCAGTGCTTTGTACTGTACTGCAAAGTACACGATATCTAGTATGACAGCCATTCCGGAGGGAATATTGTACAACTTGTATTCGCAGCGAGCTTCTCTCGCCCTGAGGCCAAGTGCACACACCTACTGGCATATATGCCCACTGTCATCTCAGTGTATTACCCGTCCCTTTGCATGCCTCACCTCCCACCGACGTCAGCCCCCTACTCGTATCACTAAAACAGAAAAATGTTAATTTAATTTAACAGTTTTATGTTTTTTTCTCCATTGCCACCATCGTCCCCGTTATCGACTAAAATCGAGCCAACTAGCAAGGGAAAACGGGAAATGGGGAGGGTAACTATAGCGCCAGATAACTGGACCCCAATAAATTCTGTGAATAGTGGGAGGCGGGCAGGGATGAATAGTTCCTTTGAGGGAGGTTTGATAGAGTATTCTGTACACTGTGTTCTGCGATGGTCCCCATACCTCTCCAAGACTAGCAGAGAGTAGGACACCTCTCCTAGTATTGGTCTGGATAAAAATAGTGAATTGATTACCTGAGGCCCAAGTGCCTTCAATTTTGTTTCGCCCGGCACCACCGCCGCTTTCACTGGCAATTGGGTTAGCTTCTGCCATCTGGGGCCAGTGGTGTGGGGATGGCCGGGATTAAGCAGAAAAACGAAGACCAAAGCTACCAGCCGACTGCGGGTAACACCGCAACCATAAGGTTTAAAATCAAATCAGGAGCATTGTGTGCCTGCGAATTTGATGTGGAGGAATTTGAACAAAATAGACAGCAGGGCCAGACGGTTTGATCGCTCTTTTACTGTTTGTGTATATCTATTTTTGTGTGCTTAGTTAATCCTGACCGCGAACATTACCGGTAGCTGGGGTGGTTCGAAATAAGGGAAGATTGGTGGAGCACCCGGGGGCGATAGAGGAGTGGGAATCGTTGTGGTTTTAACGGCACCGGAGGAGGTGGTAGTTATTCTGTCGTCTGCAGTCCGACCGAGTGAGGTATGATACGTATTGGGGATGGTGGCGCTGGTCCTTGGGGGGTAGCAAGAGGCTTGAGCAAAGTTCTAAATGGTGTGGCGCGACCGGTTTGTTAAGAATTAGACTACGGTACGAGTGCGGCCGATAGATATATTAGTCACGTGAGTCTGATAAGAGACTTTTGGTAGCAAGCCTCACCAAAAGTCTCTTATCAGACTCACGTGACTAATATATCTATCGGCCGCACTCGTACTCAAGCACTACGTTACAAATTCTCCGTAGTTTCGGCTACGGTAGTTTAGTATAGCATCATACCTCTACGTAAAGTACTGTCACGCCTCTCCCGTTCCGACCTTCTTAAGTGAGTTTTTAGCACCAGGATATATTCGTGTCACCACTGGTGCCCGCCATGTTCCAGAGAGCCTTGATAACGGAATATAAGATGACCTCAAGAAGAATGACGGATTGGACTGGGTTAATCGGTTACTAAACTAGGATGTATCGGAGAAGTTTATATAGGATGATTGATCCCACAATTCGTCTGTAAAGAGGATGTAGGAGAGAAAGGGGGGTGGGGGTAGCCAACTCTCGCTCGGCACTTGCTTTATTTCACGACTCTCTCTTAGTGCTCAACAAGAAACTAACATACGGTATGCGGAAAAAACAGGAGTATAAATAAACGATGATCAAGCCTTCTCTCGTCATTCCACCGAACTCCACGCATGTCCTTCTTGATTTACGCGCGTCCACGCGAGTTTCCCTTTCCTCAGCTCATTCCCATTGCTAACAAAAGAAAAACGAAACAGAAACAAACTCCGCGAAGACTTCCTTACCCCACCTCCCCTACCGTCATACGTTTTCCGCTACCCTTCTGATCCCGCTTTCCTACCATTTCCGGCGCTTTCTCCCACGGCTGCAATACGCCAAAGCGCATCGCCGGGGTAGCCCTCATATAATGTACGAACAAAACAGCGACGGAATGGGACGGCAGTCGCGGCAACCGGGTGGCAGACGGACGGACGGGGGGAAACAAAGAAATGAACGAACAGAGTAACGGATTCGCCGGTTATTATGTTGCCGAGCACGTTCTCAGTGTCTCGAACAGGTTCCGAGCATGTTGGACGTCCCGTGAGCATGCCGAGCAGTATCGGTGGTTTTCCGTGATTTCCAACAGAATTTCCAGTAAACTTGAACTTCGTTCCCTCTATTTTACACTGCCCTCCAGCATAACACGTCGACTTTGTATATATACCAGTGGCCCAAAATCTAAATAGCGTTAGAAATTATGGAGGCAGGAGCAGAGCCATGTAATTTGGTATATTTGGCCAAGGGGAAATGGATGCCCGACTATTCATCTTGGAATGAATGATTCACAGGCTCAGATGGCGATTGCTCGCCCCCGGGGCCCCTGAAGAGATTAGGTTAATTATCAGTGCACTGTTCTGAGCTCGTGCTGTCGCGTGAAGGATTGTCAAATTTCGGAGTAGACAGCTTGGAAGGGACCGGTGCTCTTTCAAAATGCCTTTACCATTTATCATTTGGGCTCGCCTTGCACTTCGAGCTCCAATTGTAGTTGATGGCTAAGCTCTAGGTTGAGATTACAAACCTGTATCATACGGTGGGGGCGTGGTCTCGAGTGTTAGCAGGTGTAGGTACTGGGGCTATCCATATGGGAGTTAGGGTATGGGACAGTCAGTCAACGAGTCTTGGCTGTTATGTATTTCACCTTATATAGACGGGGACGCAGCAGTGAAATACAAGGATGGATCATCCTCCTCACATCAACACACACGTCCTCACACCACTACGCTTACATCAAGGGCGAGAAGATTGCCTACTGGTGTGGATTGCGCGATTGATGTGAGGGCCAAATGAATACCTATAGCAAAGGATAAGAAACTCCAAAACCATCCCCTGTTCGCTACAGGACCCTTTGCCTCTCCATAACCTTCGAACAGATGAAGAAGGAAAGAACATTCACTGCAATCCTTTAAAAAATAAGATGAAGATATTACCAAAACTCCCGCTGCCTAGGGCTTTCCATCAATAATTCTATCACCTCCGATAGGTACCGGGAGCTCAGGGACCACATGGAGGGCGGGAGGGCAAGTCGGCTTGGGATGCTCAGTTGAGGGGAGGTCACTCTCTGCGGAGTGGGAAAGAGAATCTTCACGAATTTTCCGTAAACTCGAACATCGTCCGCTCTGTTTCCCCTGCCCCCCGATATGGTACGGCAGCTTCGTATTTGTAATATCACTGGCCCGAAATCTGAGTCGTGTTATAAAGTATGGCAGGGGAGAGGTGTCGTCAAATTTTGGAGCAGATAACTTAGAAGAGACTGATGCCCCTTTAGGTTGTTTTACGATTTCTCATTTGGACTCATTTGACTTCTTGGTCTCCAAATTGTATTTAGTAGTTGGTTACTGAGGTCGAAGTTGATGCAAACCTATGTCATACACTGGATGCGTAGTCTTGTCGGTGGGGAGATTGCCTAGTGGCGGGGGACCATTACTTGCACGTTTGTTAGGGGGGTCCAATGAATAGGAAGGAGAAACCGCTTTAGTGCCGATGGGGGATGTTAGATAGTCGGCAGTTTACCCACTTTTGAGGCCACCAGGCGCATTCCAGAGTGTTTAGCATTATCGGGGAATCGCCGGGCAACTCCATAATCAACATTTCGTTTTCTTCTATCTTGTTTCCAGAGAAGTGTGCGTGGCAAAAACGCACGAACCGAGTAACTTAGTATACTGTGCATCGAATTCCTTCATCTATAGACCTATTATCCCCGCTCAGAAGTGAGAGAAAAAAAGGGGGGGGGGTATTGGTGGTCTAGTGTGTGTTTCTCCTACCCGTTCTGTTTGATAAACTCCCGTTTGATCTCGTATCTCCTACTCACTACAGTCATTCCCTGCTCTTATGGAACTCTCTTACAATCTTTGCTGAAATCCTGGGTGGGGTGATAGCCTCTAGGATCGTCAAATATTATAGAGTACCGTAAACTCTCGTTAAATCCACCATCGGGGATCAGGGGCTTGGCGCGCTTGTAGGGGGGTGTGCGCAACAGGAATCACCATACCAAGCTACAACAGACTTAGCGGAGTAGGTTAATAAAATTGCGAATACAAGTTAACAAGATCTACTACCGTAGGTCCAGCCTGCCCAAGCTATACCTCGTCGAGAAAACACTATTCCTTCACGGAGTGTTTTGTCTCAGATCAACGATGGTGGATTTAACGAGAGTTTACGGTAAGATATGTTTTATCCTGATCGTGTCACATTCGGGACTGGGAACATTTGGGGTACCGGTAGTCACTTTATCCAAGTACTACCGTAGTACTTATTGCACAATAGATCACACCACACTAGACCTATTCTTGCTCCCTTGACGGTATCATACAGGGATGGGCATTCGCAGGTATGAGACCCGTGCATATTTAGGAAGCTAGGGTTAGGGTTTCATTTCACGGATTTGGGCACCCGAGATGAAGGGATGGATATCACGGAACTAGTAGTAGTATCCCAGCAGGACAGATGGTCTGTGGAGATCAGTGATAGTCACGTGGTTGTATTGGAGAAAATAGTGGAAAGAGATGAACTGACAGCTTGCAAATGTGGGACGAGCGTCTGAAAGCTTAATATCAATTCCTACCCATTGCCTGAAGTGGGCCGTACTAGACACAACCGCTCAAAAAGGAACGAGACAAAAATTAATGAATAATGGAAACAAAGAACAGCAGGAGAGGGGATGATAGGAACCAAGTCTAACTGGAACTCCAAGAAAAAAAATGGTGAAGAAAAGAAAAAGGACAAAGTAGATAGATAGTAAGCGGTGAGCTAAAACGGGAAAAAAAAACCATCATGAATCAAAGGCTAGTGACATCTAAATCGACGGAGGCCGTACCTACACCAACCCTTCACCTGGCAATTATTTATGGAGCAGGAATATTCCAGGTAGCGAGGAACGATGAAGATACACGACAAAGTCAAAGGATAGATAGATAAAAGAGGCGATGGCAAAATACCAATAGACCGGAAGTGAGAGAATTGAATTGATCGGGTATTGTTAGGATGGGTGATGGCTTTCCTGTGAAGGTACTAGAAACTCAGTAGCCGCGTGGGGGCGTTGGGACAGCCCGGGGGGTTAGATGAGGGGAGATCACTAGCTGTGGACTTGGAAGGAGAGCCTATGAGGTCTGATATCAGTTCCCGCTTATCGGGGTTTGCCAATGGGAGTGCATGTTGGCCACTAGTGTCTGTGGCATCAGTGTCAGGAACACCACCTCCGAATTGGATACCCACACACACCCGTACCCATGGCGCGTGGCGGCCGGGAGAGATGCCCAGCCAATGCGATCTGGGGTGTCGGAATTGACGCTGTCCCGTTCAAGTAGCATCCTTACAACTCGATCATGTCGTTTAGAGAGAGCCCTCGACAGTAGCATTCGATCCTCACATCTAGCGTGTTGGTGCAAACAACTTTCCGGTCTGAAAGCAACTTGACTACTCCCTCCTGCGCGACCGGCCACCGACGAGGGTGGTGTTCGGCCATAGAATTGTTGGAAATTGTGGATGTTACTTGGCATGCTCATATGTTTAGGATGTTGTTTCTCTCCTCTGTGCGGATAAAAGTTTCGGAGGTGCATTTGGATTAACGCATCCATGAGAGGAAATGATGTGCCCGCCGCAAGCAAATCATGTATCCGTTCGAAGAAAATCATGTATCCGTCGGAAGCAGTGCTGGATAGTTAAAGGGACTGAACGGATCGGAGGGAGGCTACGAACAGTAAGAGTCATTATGAAGCCTGTCTTTCTTTTGTTACTATGGGAGTATGCAGAGGGAAGAGAGACGAGCGTGGACGAGAATGGATGTGTGTGGTGATCGATGGAAGGACTGGAGGATGTCTTTGTCGCGATTCACATACTGTACACACCCGTCTCTACCATTAAGCCCATTAAGCTAGATGGCTAGTTGAGATGGGCGATAGGGCGAACAGAGTGAGAGAGAACTTCTCCACTTATTCCAAAGTCCTGCACTGGCGATGAGAGTTTTTCTTTAGTTCTATCGCCGTTTCAGTGTTTTCACCGTTTCGCCGGTTTGTCGTCACCGTTTAAAAGAATGTGCCTGCCTGATGGGGATTGACATCCCCTCTCTCCAAAAGCGTCTTGACCACCTCCTCATGCCCACGCTCAGCTGCCCACGAGAGCGGTGTTCGGCCATATTCGGTGTCTGGCTGGTCGGGATTGACATCCCCTCGTTCCAAAAAAATCTTGACTACTCCCACACGCCCGCTCCCGGCCGCCCATGAGAGCGGCGTTCGGCCATACTCTATGTCCGTCCGGTTGGGATTGACGTCCTCTCGCTCCAAAAGCAGCTGGACCACTGCCTCATGCCCGCTCTCAGCCGCCCACGAGAGTGGCGTCCGACCGTTGTGAGTGTCTGCCTTGTCGGGATTGACATCCTCTCTTTCCAGAAGCATGGTGACAACTCCATCACACCCGCTTTCAGCCGCCCACGAGAGTGGCGTTCGACCGCTGTCAGTGTCTGCCTTGTCGGGATTAACATCCCCTCGTTCTAAAAGAATCTTGACTACTCCCTCACACCCCCACTGAGCCACCCACGAGAGTGGCGTTCGGCCATAAAAGGTGTCTGCCTTATCGGGATTGACATCTATTCGGTCCAAAAGCATCTTGACTACTCCCTCATGCCCACACTCAGCCGCCAGCGAGAGTGGCGTTCGGCCATATTTAGTGTCTGCATGGTCGGGATTGACATCCCCTCGTTCCAAAAGCATCTTAACTAATACCTCCCGCCCGCTCCCAGCCGCCCACGATAGTGGTGTTCGCCCATACTTAGTGTCTGCCTGGTCGGGATTGACACCCCCGCACTCCAAAAGCATCTCGGCTATTCCCTCACGTCCCCACTCAGCTGCCCACGAGAGCGGAGTTCGGCCATAGAAGGTGTCTGCCTTGTCGGGATTTACATCTACTCGGTCCAAAAGCATCTTGACTACTCCCTCGTGCCCACTCCCAGCCGCCCACGAAAGTGGCGTTCGGCCATATTTGGTGTCTGGCTGGTCAGGATTGACATCCCCTCTGTCCAGAAGCATCTTGACTACTCCCTCACGCCCGCTCCCAGCCGCCCACGAGAGTGGTGTTCGCCCATACTTAGTGTCCGCCTGCTCGGGATTGACATCTCCTCGTCCCAATAGTATCTTGACTACTCCCTCACATCCGCTCCCAGCTGCCCATGTAAGCGGCGTTCGGCCATATTCGGTGTCTGCCCGGTTGGGATTAACATCCCCTCGCTCCAAAAGGATCCTAACTACTCCATCATGTCTGCGCCCCGCTGCCCATGTGAGAGCCGTACTCCCCAGAATATCGGTTGCATTAATATCCCATTCTTTCATCTCCAAAAGAGCAGCCACTATCCCCGCGACCCCCAGAAATGCTACTGCGTGTAGTTCTGTAAATCCTTCAGGTCCCTGCCGCCCGCGAAAATAATGGACCGAGTCTTTATCTTTATTATAGCGCAATAATAGTAGTTGAGCAGATATATGCTTATCAAATCTCTCGAGAAGTCTTAGCGCAAGCATTTTGACATTTTCTGTCGTCCCGCTTCTTGTGTGCTTCCCCCAATAATAGGATGCATATTCTAGAAGGGGCATTGTCGAGGGGGCCGAACGAAGTGTTGGTGAAAGATCCTGGACACATTTGAAATTGAGTTATGTCAAACAAACCGCCGAAATTGTGGAGTGCGGGCTATGGAATAAGGTCGGATCGTGAGAGAGATGTTCTTTCAGAGTATAGTGCACTAGTCGGACAATGGGTGAAGACCCCTCCACCGTGACAAGGCCCTGACAAGAAGCTGGGAGTATCCGCAACGCAGGAACCCTTTCGGCATTCAGATTTGGAGATCCCACCTCCACTCCCAAGGCATGGCAGAGCTCGTCTGCCCGCAATGGCCGCTCCGAATACAACACCCACATCAGGACTTTCAATCCGAGTGCTGATTTATTCCTATCCTGTGCCTTCAATCTGGTTAGAGTTGTGGTGTATGCATCACTCAATCCATTGCCCTTTGTCATCTCCTCAAGCTTCTGCTTTCTCTCATAAATTGTCACCTCTCCCAGAATGGCGTCCATGGTTAGTGAAACAAGGAGGAATCTGCACACAATCGTGAGTGAGTATTGGTCGGCGGGGAAGTGGGAATGATAAATGCTCTTACATATCGGATGTCTTTTCCAGGATAACTCCAATAAGATCCGCCCGTAAACCATCGTTCATCGCCTCTGGGTCGGTGTCCTTGTCCAACCTCATCTCCAGATAACTCCTAATGTCATCTGTCTTGGGACTGATGGGTATCGTAGCCACCTTGGTGAAATATCTTTGAACGTCCTCCTTGACCTGGGGCCTGCCGGTGAGGCATATCCGCGTTCTGGGCGACTCACGAGCAATATCACTTAGCGACTTAAGAAGCTCTGGCAGGTGCTTCGGTAGGCACTCGTCAAGCGCATCAATGCAGATGAAAACTTGGCGTCGCGAAGCAATAGTGATCTTCAACATTCTGATTAGATCCGGAAGTCGCATCGCTCTGCCACCAAACTTCTTTTTCGCTTCTTGAAACGCCTCGCGCAGGTAGTTCGGGATGTCCCCTCCGCCCACTAGCTGCTTCAGGATAGCTCCCATCATATTGGTGATGGTCTGGTCTTGCTGGGAAAAGTGGTCGTAGTACAAGCATGCAACGATGATATCCTCCGTCCACGCCTGCCCGTACAGGGAATCGATCACTAGCGAACTAGTATTTCTGACCGTCAGGAATTTTCGCTTTTTTGAAGAAGAATTCCGCCACTTACCTCAGATATGTCTTGCCCACCCCTGGATTCCCACTGCAAAACAATACAGCCCCATCAGCTCCACCCACACTGCCCCTCCACTCCCGAAACTCTTTTGTTTCCAATAGCCAACCCCCCACACCGTCCAATCGCTCGTTGCGCACACCTTCATGTCTGCTGTTTTGGCTCTAGTGGAGATAACCATCGCATAATCTGTGCATCCGAGTCGGACTTATAGATGTTGAAGCTACCGCTTATGTTGCCACTGTTGGTATTTCCGTCCCAGATGTGGACATGTACATTCTGGGCCATGATATTCTGTCAAAAGTATCCGTTGAATGTAGGGGTATCTGGGGAATTTATAAACCACTGCGAGGATAATTGAAGAAAGCGGGGAGATGAGGCCTGTCATGTGATACGTACAGTCACCGGTCAAAAGTGCTCGCGATCCAGCCCTCCATGCCAAGCTTAATTACATAATCGTTCCACTGGTCTTGCAACAAAAGAATAATTATGAAAGCAGAGGTATCCATTATCAACTGAAGGTCCTACAAGCTTGTAAAGCTCTGCCCGTAAAAACTGCGGAAATTCGCTAAGTCCGGACCAGGATCTGTTATGTCCGGGCCAGTGCGAGAGAAGAATTCAGCCTCAGCGGGTGTTTCTCATTGGCCAATCTATACCAACGAGCACTCGCCAATCATAGCCCATTCTTTGCGCCAAAATCTCGAGCTGCACGATATCCCACCGGACCGGAATTAAGATATCCTGGTCCGGACATAGCGAATTTCCGCAGTTTTTACGGTAATGGCCGGTTCCCCTCCTATTTCGCTGTCGCACATTATCGGGGGGGGCAGGGATTGACAGAGATTAGGGGTCTGGCGGAGATATTGGATTATACGAGTAAATACGGGTAGCTGTCTAAAATGTTACCGGTCTCTTGAGTTCATCAGTCCTTCGTTCTTTTCATTTCATATTTGTCGCTGCGAGAATACTTCTCCAGTTTGGATATTTGAATACGATCCTTATACCACACAATTGTCTTTCTATACGTGCCTACCAATTGTCCAGGCCGCTGTCCGTAAACCTTGTGGTCGAAAAATTTGTACCCCTCCCCTGAACAATGCCGGGACTAGTGTCGTAGTATGACATACAGTAGTCTGCGAAAGAAATCTACTCGTATCAGGATCACTTGCCCGCTTCAAGCGAAATTAGAGGGAGGAGATAAACCTGCCCATTGCAAATATATGAACCGGGCTTCTTCAAGCTTATAGTCAACCCTTATGATACCTATTTTCCTGGAATGTCGTACTGTGCCGGTACACCGCTGTCAAAGAACACCACAAAAATATTGACGGGCAATAGGAATAAACAAGAAACGCGATTATATGGAGGGAATCTGGCCGGGAGTCCAAAGGAAGGGTGAAGAAGTAGAAAAAACAAGATTTGATGGATAGCGAATAGCTACGTGAAACCAGAAATAACGCCCTTACCGAAAGGGCGTATGCACATTAGATCGACGGAGGTCTTGTCGACATCAGCTGTTCGCTCGGCAATTATGGAATGAGAATATGGCAGGTAGCGAAGAAGGAAGAATACAAATGAGAAAAGTGAGAAGATAAGTGAAAGAGGTGATAGTAAGTATCAATCGACCGTATGCAAGAGCTCCGATCGAGTGTTGTTGGAACAGGTGCCAGCTTTCATGTAAAGATAGAAGAAGCGCAGGGACCACCTGGAGGCGGGTTGAAACAACCTAGACGGCCCAGCTGGGGGAATGTTGCTATTATATCTGTGGACTTGGAAATAGAATCTTCATCACGAATTTTTAGTAAACTCGAATCTCGTCCCCTCTATTTTACCCCGTCCTCCGGCCTGATACTTTTTTTTTTTTTTTTGTTAAATCCGCGGTTTATTTGTAAACTAATACAGGAAAATCCATGGTATCGACCCTGAGGTATGACCTGAAAACCAAAATAACAAAAGAAACTTCTCCCCCTTTCTTAAAACAATTTATTGATGCCAATATCACTGCATTCCTTTCTGTCATTGCAAAACAACTTAATCCATCATGAAGTCAGCCCGGTGTCTCTTGTAAAAGGAAAAACTCCCATTCTCAATGGGAAATTTACCCTATTTCTCAACGCATAGGAAACAAAAGCCTTCATCAGCTCTTGCGCCCCCTTGCCTCTTTTCCACAGCTCCAACTCTAGGGCCACATTGAACATCTTCGGTAGCTCTTCCTCCCTGGGCTCAGCCAGGGCAGGGCATCTAACTCCATGCTCCAAGGTTTCAGGACCCGAACGGCATCTGCCACAGGTGTGATCACAGTCTTGGCTCGACCAATCAGTGTGCGCTGTAACCGCCTCTTGGGAGATACGGTAATCATGGGGTTAATGGGCTTTGTTCTGTACCAAGGTGGTAGCTAGTGAATCAAGGTCCAGAGATTTCAGCAGAGGTTATTGAATAGACATCTTACTATATCGTCACTACTGAAGTCTCAGAGATGTTTGGTGAATTCTCAAACTAAAGATTCTCGAAGCGAACTGAAGAAAGTAACTGTTCAACCAAGTATATTGAAAACTCTGTCTGCCGAAGTCTGCCTCTTCCAACATGAAGAATAGCAGTTCTTAAATACACTTCTTAGGCTACCGGAAGCCTTTATTCTCATAACATATAAGACTCCAAAATGGTAGCCTTGAAACCAAACATAAAACATATAGAGTATCAAACTGATGCTCGAAACTAAACATAAAACATATAGAGTATCAAACCGATACTCAAAACTAAACATAAAACATATAGAGTATCAAACCCTATATTCTCAGACTAGAGGCACACCTCATTTCCTGAAACAATTTCAAAGCACAATTCGTATCAAATGATACTTAAAATCCTAAACCAGTAACCTGTACTGGTTACACCCTGAAAACAAAATAAAACCCTTATTTCAAAATATAACAAGAAAATCCCTAATCCTCACTATCATAATCAGAATTCAAATAAGGATCCCAAAAACCTTAATCAACTGGGGGTACAACTGAATAGCTCTCAAAGCCACCCTTAGTAGGAGAATAACACGGAGGAATAAACCCAGAAAATACTGTAGGAAACTCATCTCCCGGCATGTTATCAGTCCACCATGCCTGAACCAAATACATCGCATGTTCTAATCCTTCCACCGGTTCCCAACTGTTCTCACTTGCTGGATATCCTTTCCAACTAACCAAGAACTGTCCCTTTCCGTATCATTCCCTGTAATTGAGGACTGATTGAACTTCCCATTCCTGTTCTTCGTTGATGAGAATAGGTGCTGGTTTTGCAAATGCTCATCCTGGGAATGGGAAATGGTCATTAGGATGGTAAGGTTTGACTACTGAACAGTGGAATACTCCTTTCTCCCTTCGGTACATTCTTGAATCCATACTAACTGCATAGTTCTGGGTGTGTTCGTCAAATTCGAGTACTGTAAAGGGGCCTCACTAATGTGGTTGTAATTTCTGAGATCTGCCGGATTCTGTCGCAAACTGATCTCTAAAAACCATAATCCTTTCCCCAATCTCGACAGGTTTATGTGATTTCCTCCTTTAGCTGCTACTCTGTTTGATCTTGCTATAGCCAAGTATAATGCTTGGTATGCCGTGTGTCTGATCTCTAGGTGTAGATTGTAGTAATCATCCGATGCGGGTACTTGTTAGGCATATGGAAATCCGAGACATGTGCACAGACCCACGGTAGGGTAACTGCGCACAGACCCTCATATTTACCGGAGAGCCAACACCCCCCTCCGGCCCCCTTATGGGGCCCGCACGTCAATAGCGAGATTTCGAGAGTTGCGTCCCATAACTAAAAAGTCAGATCAATGAAGCCCGCTTCATAACACCATATACGTCGCCGCCGTCCGTCCGACCGCATGATGTTCGCAGGATATATGAGAGGGGACCTTTGGCGACATCTGGGAAGTGGAACGGAGGAAATCCGTCGGAGGCGCATTGAGATAGTAAGCTTCGAAGTTAGGCTTCCTAACTATGGGCCGAATGTGACGGGACGTTTTCGGTGAAATACTCCAAGAGGTTATCCCAGTAGCGGAAGCTATTAGGAGGTATACCGAATCCACCCATACCCTTCTGAGATCAGCTGTAGGTTGGTTGGTCCTAGTAATAGGACCCATCTACGGAGGCCGGCGGACCAAGGGGAAGCACGCTCAGAAAGGAAGACCTAGATAAGTCGGAGACCCTTAAGACGCTGACACGTCGGGCTCGGACTTGCGATTGGCACTAGGTGATCCGGCATGAACCTGATCACTTCATGACCGAGGAGACGACTGGACGATAGTCAACAAGACTAAAGTCATATAAAAGTCTATGCGGACATCTAAGTTGGAGGCGGCTGTTTGGCATAACAAATAGCGCAGTCATCTCAACGGAGGAATACTATTCCGAGTCCGCGAAAGGGTGTGATAAGTTTCAGGGTCAAACGGTGTTCGCACTTATAAGATTCTGGACGTTTGCGTATTAAAACCAGAGTGGTACTTCGGAGGCATAGTAGTTAGAAGTAGTCCGCGAACACTCAGACGCGGGATATAAATATCGAAGTGCCTCCCGAGCTTTACAGACATCATCAAGCAACGGAGAAGAGATCTTATCAATATAATATTGTTTTACGCTTTAAATCTTTACCTTACTTATTTTATCGAGACGAGCCTTCCTCGACAGATTCTCCAATCAAAGATTTCGGGCCTACGTCCCTCAGTTATATACTAGAGTTTGGCGTCCGCCTAACAGTACTGTTGTAGCGTTGACTTTATAGGTATTGAGCAGTTGGTATTCTCGTCCATACACAGCTTTATATGGGGACATTCCAATAGTATCGGAGTGACCTGCATTGGAGTAGGCTGTCACTTCAGGGAGGAAGGTAACCCAGTTGGTCTGGCATGCATTAACAACATTTCTTAATGCTATTTGCAGTTCTCAAATCTTTCTTTCTGCTTGTCCATTGGTCTGGTAATAGCCAGGTGTATCCATAATGTGTTTGACTCCTATCATCTTCAATGTTCGTTTCCGAAACCGGGAGGTGAACCGATGGTCAGCATCACTAACAATCGACGTAGATATTCCATGAGGGGTGAAGATATGGTGCTGGAGTACTTCCCTTGTTAAAATCGGAGTAGCGTTCACAGATGTTGGCATCAGCCAGCTGAAACCAACTGCTCTATCTACTACCACCAATACTGAATCATGTCCTCTCAGCTTAGTGAAAGCACCTATGAAAATGACAGTGTAGCTAGAAAATATCTCGGAGAGAAAGGGGAGCAAAAGGGTGTTGCTAGTAGGTAATGTAATTCTTTCCCGATTCAGTTGACATATGTCATATTGCTGGAGGTAGTTTTTGAAATCCTTCCTCATCTGCGGTCAGTAGATGTATTTCATTGCGTACCAGAGGTTTCGATCAGTGCTATAGAGTCCTTTATTATGTATCTCTCCTATCATCAGTTCCCTTAGCATTTCTCCATTAACTCCATGACCCTTCAGAATGTAATGGCAATCTTCTCCTCCTCTTACAGTGGCATAGAGTGGACCATTATGTATGTTGTAATATTGCATTATTCCATTTCGTGAGGTGTGGTTGGAATCCTTCGCTAGCTGGTAGATAGAATCGCTCCTATATCCTTTGATCATCTGTTCCCTCCAAATCTTTTTCATATCATCCACTCCTTGAATGATATCCCTTTCATCCACCACTTTTTCTAATACCATTACCTCTTCCTCCTCATCTGGTGTCTCATAAACTTTGTAGAGCTCACATTTCTCGTGAGGTGGGGAGGGAGGTTCTATTACCGGAACTTTGTTTAGGTATGCGAGGGGTCCTCCATAGAGGGGCTCATTTTGGAGATACTCAGGGTACTCAGGATCACAACTTTTAGTCATGGGGGAGCCACATCCTAATACCTTTTTGACATGCTCCTTCATGGCTCGAATATCGAGGTGAGGGCATGATGAATGGGTATCTCTATTGCTGTGATCATCATTGGTGTTAGGTGGGGTTTCGATAACTGGTAGGCTACTGCGGCAGGAGCCAGCGTAGATTTTAGTCTTAGGTTTCAATTCCTGATAGTCAGGGCAGAAAGATATGTTACAGAATGCCCAATGCATTGATGCATGTTCAAGTTCCTCCTCACTCCTACCACTGGTATAACCTGGATGATCTCCCCAATCGTTTAGGAGTTCACTATTTCTGTAATTGTCTGCGTCTAGCTGTGCTTGCTCCAGGTTGTAGTCGCTTTTTTTCACAATCAGAATGAGTACTGACATGCTCAACAGTGAGGGCTTCGAATTGAGACATTTCGCATTCTATAGTAGGTTCTTCACAAGAGAGGAAGGATGAAATGGGTGAGGAAGTAGGTGAATCGTCTTCTTGTGTGGAATCGTTTGCAGTATGTGGGAAGTTATCATTCCCATCATAAAGACGTGATAATGCATATGCTAAATAGTTTCATTTCTCTAGTCTATACACTATCTCGGTATTGTATTTTCCTATGAATCCTCTCCATCGCAGTTGTTTTTTGGTGGGTGTTCTGCTTGTTTTGAGATACGTCAGAGGTAGATGATCTGTAACAATAGTAAACTTACATCCTGCGAGTATGTGGTGGAATGCCGTCAGTGCATCCACTATTGCTAGTGCTTCCTTGTTAGTTGTGCTATAATTCATATGGGCATTAGAGAATTTCCTGCTATGAAGTGAAGCTGGTCTGGCATTCTCAGGGTTTTCTCCTTGTCCTACCCATGCTCCTACCCCTGTGTTGGATGCATCGGTTATTAGCCATATTGGAAGTGACGAATCATATTGTAGTGGTTCCATCACCTTGTATTTTGAAACACTTCGCTTAATATTTTCTATTGCTTGGTCTTGGGTGGCAGTCCATACAAATTCTGCAGTTCCGGTGAGTTCTGTTAAGGGTGATATAATAGTTGCAATGTGTGGCAAAAACTGACTGATATAATTGACCATTCCTAGAAATTCCTGTAATTGTTTCTTGGTCTGTGGCGTAGTCCATTCTTCGATCTTTGCTATTTTTTCCGGTGCTGGTAAGAGTCCTTTATCATTGATAACATGATCTAACACTTCTATACTGGTAGTGAAGAATTCTGATTCCTTCCTGCTTCCGTAGAATCGTGGCTTCTTTAGCTTGTCGCAAATTAGGGATATATGTTTCAAATGTTCAGACTCTGTATCTGAAAAGATGAGTATATCGTGAATATATACCTACATAAATCATCCTAAGTAATTGGCAAATAAATCGGACATTATACGCATGAAGGTCCCTAGAGCATTCATATCTCCTCGTAGTATAACCTTGCTGACGAAACCTCTAAATGGTGTTTTGAAAGCGTTCTTGCTAACAACTTGTGGTTCCCCTCTTGTTTGAAAATAGGTATCGCTAAGATCGCTTTTTCTGCGGTATCTTGCCCTTTCTAGGGCATTCACAATCATCGTTTAGTTTGGAATGGTCTCAACATCATTAATTGTAATCTCATTCCAGGCTGTGAGGTCCAGTAGTGGCCTCATTCGTTTCTTGTCCTTTTTTCTGTTGTGCAAATATGGGTGCTGCCGATGAAACTGCCTACCCTTTGATGATTCTCGCTCTCTCTTTTTCTCTTAGCCATATGCTCATGTTGGTTGCCCATTATTCTAGTATTGAGTTGGTGCGTAATGAGCGCTGCTTTTTTCCTAGTTGTAGATCTATCTTATGTTTGATCTTCCTCAAAGGTGGTAAATGTTCCAGTATTTCTTTGGGAAATACTTCCAAGTATTGGTTCATGACATCTTCAGTGGTAATCCTTGCTACTCAGATTATGCCACTAGTGGGTATGCAAACAATTCAAACATTCTGTTTGGAAAACAGGATAGCTAATTTGCCACATTTGATATGAGCTTGGTATTGTTCCAGAAAGGGCATTCCAATTCGTGTATCGTATTTTGCTAGGTTGCTGACCAATATCCTGGTTCCTGGTACGTACAGCTTTCCTGCAGATATGTTGCCTGAACATTCTTTATGACTTTCAGATCGTAATCCTTTTGTGGCTAGATGTATCCTGATTGGTGTCTTTAATTCTTGACATGGAATTCTGTGCGTGATTACAAAGGTAGCGCTAATCAGGTTTGCTCCTTTTCATCCAGTATCAAATAGGACCTTGGCTTCTTTGCCATTGATGTGCATCATTGCTTTCACGAGTGTCATGAGGTTTGATGTTTGTTGGTCTAGTAGCTATTGTGAGAATGTCCTTCTCTTCGTCTTCTACTTCTATGCCATTGATAAACACTTCTTCCACTAGTTGTTCCTATTCCACTCTGTTGGAGGTGACTTCTTTCTTCACCTTAGCCTTGCCCCTGCCTTTGTTCTTATCATCTTTGCTGGAACAATCTCTGGCTAGATGTCCTTTACCTCTACAGGTATAGCAAAGACATTTCTCCTTTCATTCCTTAGGTTTGACATGGGTGTAACCACCTCTCGAGAGATGCGGTAAAGGTAGGGTTAACGGGCTTTATTCTTTACCGAAAGTGGTAACTAGCGAAGCAAAGTCGGGAGGCTTAAACTGAGGTAGTTGAAAAGACTTCTCACTATATCGCAACTACTAAAGTCTCAGAGATGTTAGGTGGATCTCAAACTAAAGATTCTCGAAGCAAATTGAAGAATGTAACTGTTCAACCAAGTATATTCAAAACTCTGTCTGTCGAAGTCTGCTCCTTCTAACAAGAAGAATAGCAGTTCTTAAATACACTTCCTAGGATACTGGAAGCCTTGTTCTCATAACATAATGGACTCCAAAATGGTAGCCCTGAAACCAAATATAAAACATATAGAGTATCAAACCGATACGCGAAACCAAACATAAAACATATAGAGTATCTGTTAGGCATATGGAAATCCGAGACATGTACACAGACCCATGGTAGGGTAACTGCGCACAGACCCTCAATTTACCGGAGTGCCAACACCCCCCTCCGGCCCCCTTATGGGGCCCGCACATCATTAGCGAGAATTCGAGAGTTGCGTCCTATAACTAAAATGTCACATCCATGAAGCCCACTTCATAACACCATATACGTCGCCGCCGTCTGTCCGACCGCATGCTGTTCGCAGGATATATAAGAGGGGACCTTTGGTGACATCTGGGAAGTGGAACGGAGGGAATCCGTCGCAGGCGCATAGAGATAGCAGGCTTCAAAGTTAGGCTTCCTAAACTATGGGCCGAAGGTGATGGGACGTTTTCGGCGAAATACTCCGCACGGAAATCCCAGTAGTGGAAGCTATTAGGGGTATACCGTATCCACCCATACCCTTCTGAGATCAGCTGTAGGTTGGTTGGTCCTAGTAATAGGACCCCTCTACGGAGGCCGGTGGACCAAGGGGAAGCACGCTCACAATGGAAGACCTAGATAAGTTGGAGCCCCTTAAGATGTTGACACGTCGGGCTTGGACTTGCGATTGGCACTAGGTGGCCCGGCATGAACCTGATCACTTCATGACTGAAGAGACTACTGGAACGATAGTCAACAAGACTAAAGTAATATAATAGTCTATGCCGACATCTAAGTTAGAGGCCGCTGTTTGGTATAACAAATAGCGCAGTCATCTCAACGGAGGAATACTATTGCGAGTCCGCAAAAGGGTGTGATAAGTTTCAAGGTCAAATGGTGCGCACACTTGTAAGNTGGACGTTTGCGTATTAAAACCAGGGTGGTACTTCGGAGGCATAGTAGTTAGAAGTAGTCCGCGAATACTCAGACGCGGGATATAAATATCGAAGTGCCTCTCGAGCTTTACAGACATCATCAAGCAACGGAGAAGAGATCTTATCAATATAAAATTGTTTACCTTACAAAATCTTTACCTTACTTTTATTTTATCGAGACGAGCCTTCCACGACAGATTCTCCGAAACAAAGATTTGTCCTACGTCTCTGGGTTACATACTTGAGTTTGGCATCCGCCTAACAGTATCAAACCGATACTCGAAACCAAACATAAAACATATAGAGTATCAAACCCTATACTATCAGGCTAGAGGCACACCTTGTTTCCTGAAACATATTCAAAACTCAAACAGTATCAACTGATACAGGAAAATCCTAACCAGTAACCATTACCGGTGACACCCCGAAAACAAAATAAAACCCTTATTTCAAAATATAACAAGAAAATTCCTAATCCTCACTATCATAATCAGAATTCAAATGAGGATCCCAAAACCCTCTATCAACCGGGGGTATATTTTGATGGCTCTCAAAACCGTCTTTAGTAGGGGAATAACACATAGGAATAAACTCAAAAAATACCGTAGGAAATTCATCTCCTGGCATGTTATCTGTCCACCATGCCTGAACCAATTCCATCGCATGTTCTAATCCTTCAACCGGTTCCCAACTATTTTCGCTTGCAGGATATCCTTTCCAACTAACCCAGAATTACCGCTTTCCATATCGTTCTCTGTAATCGATGACTGATTAAACTACCCATTCCTGTTCTTCATTGAGGAGAATCGGTGCTGGCTTTGAAAATGCAAGTCCTGGAAATCGGAAATCATCGTTAGGGTGGTAAGGATTGACTACTGAGCAGTTGAAAACTCCTTTCTTCCTTGGGTACATCCTAGCATCCATGCTAACTGTCTAGTTCTGGGTGTGTTCGTCAAATTCGAGTACTGTAAAAGGGCCTCGACAGCGTGGCTGCAATTTCCGATATCTGCCAGATTCCATTGCAAACTGGTCTCCAAAAACCATAATCCTTTCCCCAATCTCGACAGGTTTGTGTGAGTTCCTCCTCTTAATTACCACTCTGTTTGCTCTTGCTCTAGCCAACCATAATGCGTGGTATGCTGCATTTCTGATTTCCTGGTGTCGATTGTAGTAATCATCGGATGCAGGTACTGTGGTAGCATTGACTTTATAGGTATTGAGTAGTTGGTATTCTCCTCCATACACAGCCTTATATGGTGACATTCCAATAGTATCGGAGTGACCTGCATTGGAGTAAGCTGTTACTTCCGGGAGGGAGGTAAGCCACCTGGCTTGGCGGGTGTTCACAACATTCCTTAATGCTGTTTTCAGTTCTTGAATCTTCCTTTCTACTTGTCCATTGGGTTGGTGGTGTCCAGGCGTAACCATAATGTGTTTGATTACTATCGTCTTTAAAGTTTGTTTCCAAAACAGGGAGGTGAACTCAGCATCAGCATCACTAACAATCGACGTAGGTATTCCATGAGGGGTGAAAATATGGTGACGGAGTAACTCCATAGTCGAAATTGCAGTAGCGTTTACTGATGTCGGTATCAGCCAGCTGAACCCAACCGCTCTATCTACTACCACCAATACTGAATCATATCCTTTCTTCTTCGTAAAGGGACCCATGAAGTCGATAGCATAGCTCGAAAATATCTCCGCGGGAAAAGGAAGCGAGAGGGTGTTGCCAGTAGGGAATGTAGTCCTTTTCCAGTTCAGTTGACATATGTCATATTGCTGGACATAGTCTTTAAAATGGTTCCTCATCTCCAGCCAGTAGATGTATTCTGTTGCGTACCGGAGGTTTCGATCAGCGCTATGGTGTCCTCTATTATGTATTTCCTTTATCATCAGCTCCCTTAGTGTTTCTCCATTCACTCCATGACCCTTCGGAATGTAAAGGCAAACTTCTCCTCCTCTTATGGTAGCATACAGTAGCCCATTGCCTATTTGGTAATGTTGCATCATTTTGTTACGTGAAGTGAGATTGGAATCCTTTGCTAACTGATAGATAGGGTCATTACTATATCCTTCAACCACCTGTTCCCTCCAAATGTTCTTCATATCATCCACTCCTTGGATGATATCCCTTTCGTCCACCACTCTTTCTAATACCGTTACCTCCTCCTCCTCTACTGGTATTTCATGGACTTTGTAGAGCTCACGCTTCTCGTGAGGTAGGGAGGGTGGTTCCACTATCGGAACCTCATTCAGGTATGGGAGGGGCCCTCCATAGAGGGGCTCGTTGGGGTGGCGTTCAGGGTACTCGGAGGCCTGACATTCGGTAAGGGGCGTGCCACAGCCTAGCACTTTCTTGACACATTCTTTGATGGCTCGGATATCCAGGCGGGGGCGTGGTGAATAGGTATCTCTATCATTGTGATCATCACTGGTGTTAGGCGGAGTTTCGATAACTGGTGGGCTGCTGCAGGGGGAGCCGGCATAGATCTTAGTCCTAGGTTTCAATTCCTGGTGGTCAGGACAGAAAGGTATGTTGCGGAATGCCCAATGTATTGATGGAAATTCAAGTTCCTGCTCACTCCTACCACTGGTATAACTTCGATTGTCCCCTGAATCGTTTAGGAGTTCGCTCTTTCTGTAATCGTCTGCATCTAGCTGTACTTGCTCCAGGCTGCAGTTGCTTCTACATTCGGAGTGAGCACCGATGTGCCCAACTGTGAGGGCATCGAATCGAGACATTTTGTGTTCAATAGTAGCTTCTTCGTATGAAAGAAAGGATGAAATAGGTGAGGAACTAGGTAATTTGTCTTCTGATGTAGGATCGGTTGCAGTATGCAGGTAATCGTCATTCTTATGATAAAGGCGCGATAAAGCATCTGCTAAATAGTTCCATTTTCATGGTCCGTACACTATTTGAGTATCGTACTTCCCAATAAACCCTCACCATTGTAACTGTTTTTTGGTGGGTGTTCTGCTTGTCTTGAGATACGTCAGAGGTAG
The DNA here is from genome assembly GCA_014065205.1 of Tuber brumale. Lineage (NCBI taxonomy): Eukaryota > Fungi > Ascomycota > Pezizomycetes > Pezizales > Tuberaceae > Tuber > Tuber brumale. Next base: position 445,646 of record JACCEG010000079.1, on the reverse strand, counting down.
GTGATCTGTGATGTAACCGGTACTGGTTACTGGTTAGGATTTTCATGTATCAGTTGATACTGTTTGAGTTTTGAATATGTTTCGGGAAACGAGGTGTGCCTCTAGCCTGATAGTATAGGGTTTGATACTCTATATATTTTATGTTTGGTTACGAGTATCGGTTTGATACTCTATATGTTTTATATTTGGTTTCGAGTATTGGTTTGATACTCTATATGTGTTATGTTTGGTTTCAGGGCTACCATTTTGGAGTCCATTATGTTATGAGAACAAGGCTCCCGGTAGCCTAGGCAGTGTATTTAAGAACTGCTATTCTTCACATTAGAAGGAGCAGACTTCTGCAGACAGAGTTTTCAATATACTTGGTTGCACAGTTACTGTCTTCAGTTCGCTTCAAGAATCTTTAGTTTGAGACCTACCAAACATCTCGGAGACTTCAGTAGTTGCGATACAGTAAGAAGTCTATTCAACAACCTCGGCTAAAGCCTCCGGACTTTAATTCGCTAGCTACCACCTCGGTACAAAACAAAGCCCGTTAATCCTACGATTACTGCATCTTCCAAGAGGCGGTTACACTTTTTTTAGCTTCAGAAAGTTATCAAGATAGAAGGCCTTTCAGGACCAAGTAAGGGCAAGGCCTCTGAGAAAGGTTCTCAACAGTGTACCAGGGATTCCAAAGGACGGTTCACAAAGACTCCAGCTTTGGAGCAGGCAGCCAGCAAAGCAGCTGCTAGGCAGTTAGCCAGAGACGCTGCTAAACAATCGACAGAAGAATCGTCACCATAACTACTAGAACCGCCAGCCACTATTCCCGGAGGGTATCCAGAATCCCCAAGAAAGCCCACAGGTACACAAGTACTCCCAGTACCAGCAAGTAACGATGCAGATAGCTCAGATAGCGATAAAGGATCAGACGATATGGCTTCAGAAGCAGAATCCTCAGGGTCCGGAGCCTCAGCACCCGAAGTCCCGAGACCACCGACACCTAGGCCTAACCCAGCTGTTACCGCTAAACTCAGCATCAAAGTACCTGCGCCCAGTAAGTTTACCGGTGAAGGAGATGACCTCAAACCGGAAGCGTTCAATAGATGGTATAATTCAGTACTGTTATACCTACGGATTAATGGACTACGGACTAGTGAGGCCAGAAGAGGAAACTACTGGATCCTCTATACTGAAGGACGAGCTCAAGAAGCAGCTTTCCAAGGAGCAGAATATTTCGGTGAAGACATGACCAGAGAAGACCTTATTGGATTCCTACGAGAAAGATTCCAGTCTTCAAAACAGAAAGATGATACCTATCGCAAGTTCCATGAAAGCACGCCAGTACATAACGGCAAGATATAGCAAATATCAACCATAGCAACCGACATGCTAATGTTCCGATCACGCCTACCTGGAAATACCATAAGCGACTATGCCTTCATTCAACAGTTCTTCAAGAGCATGCACCCTAGACTACGGCAAGAAGCAGAACTACAGCATGCTGAAACTGACACTGTCATAGAAGTTATACAAAATGCGGAGAGCATAGATGCTATCCTAAAAAGCACTGGTGCTTATGGGAAAGAAAGGTTCGAAAAACCGGTAAAAGAATTCATTTCCAAACAAGAAGGACAGAAGGATAATTGGAAAACTAGCAACAAGTCCCACTCCAAACCTGAGGAACGAAAAGAAAAAGGTCTTTACTATACCTGCGGAGGTAAAGGACATCTAGCAGGAGACTGTCCTAGCAAAGATGAGTAGGGTAAAGGCAAGGGCAAGGCTAAGGTGAAGAAAGAAGTTGCCTCCAACCGAATGGAATAAGAACAACAAGCGGAAGAGGTGTTTATCAATGGTATGGAAATCGAAAAAGAAGAGGCAGACTTTATCACGATGGCCGCTAGACCAACAAACATCAAAACCCATGACGCTCTCGAAGGAATGATGCACATCAATGGCAAAAAAGCCTGAGTCCTGTTTGATACAAGAGCAATAGGAGCAAACCTAATTAGTGCTACCTTTGTGACAACACACGGAATTCCTTGCCAGGAATTAAAAACACCGATCAGAATACACCTAGCTATGAAAGGATCACGATCCGAAGGTCATAAAGAATGTTCTGTCAACATATCAGCAGGAAAGCTGAGCGCACCAGGCACTGGGATGTTAGTCGGAAACCTGGCGCAATACGATACACTAATAGAAATGCCTTTCCTAGAACACCACCAAGCTCAAATTGAATGTGGCAAATTAGCTATCCTGTTTCCCAAACAGAATGTTCGAATTATTTGCACACCTACTAGTGGTATGATCTGAGCAGCAGTGATCAGCACTGAAGATGTCGTGAGCCAACACCCGGAAGTATTTCCCGACGAAATACCGGAAGACTTACCACCCCTAAGAGAGATCAATCATAAGATAGATCTGCAACCCGGGAAAGAGCAGCGCTCATTGCCCACTTACTCAATACTGGAACGATGGGCAACCGACATGAGCATATGGCTAAGAGAAAAGGAGAAACCCGGAATTATTAAGAGACAAGCAGTTTCGTCAGCATCACCCATGTTTGCATAAGAAAAAAAGGACAAAAAACGAATGAGGCCATTAGTGGACCTCACAGCGAGAAATGAGATTACAATCAAGGATGTTGCAACCATTCCAGACCAAAAGATGATCTTGAATGCCGTAGCTAGTGCAAGGTACCGCAGTAAAATCGATCTTAGCGATGCCTACTTTCAAACAAGAGTGGAACCAGAGGATGTAAGCAAAAACGCTTTTAAAACACCATTTGGATGTTTTGTTAGCAAAGTGATGCTACAAGGAGATATGAACGCTCTAGGAACATTCATGCGCATAATGTCCGATCTATTCGCTGACTACCCAGGACAATTTATGTGGGTATATATTGATGATATACTCATTTTTTCCAATACAGAGTCTGAATATTTGAAACACATATCTTTGATTTGCGACAAGCTCAAGGAGGCACGATTCTATGCAAGCAGGAAGAAATCCTCATTCTTCGCCACCAGTATAGAAGCGCTAGGCCATGTTATCAAAAACGAAGGACTCTCACCAGTGCCAGAAAAAATAGCGCAGATCAAAGAATGGACAACGCCACAGACTAAGAAACAGTTACAGGAATTTCTAGGAACAGTCAACTCCATCAGCTAGTTTTTGCCACATATTGTAACCATTACATCACCCCTAACAGCACTCATGGGAGTTGCAGAATTTGTGTGGACCGCCACCCAAGACCAAGCCATGGATAATGTTAAGCTACTTGTTTCAAAATACGAGGTTTTGAAACCACTACAATATGATTCGTCACTTCCAATATGGTTGATAACCGATGCATCCAACACAGGCATGGGAGCATGGGTAGGACAAGGAGAAACACCAGAGAACACCAGACCTGCTTCGCTTCATAGCAGGAAATTCTCTAATACCCAAATGAATTATGGCACAACCGACAAGGAAGCTCTAGCAATAGTCGATGCACTGAAGGCATTTCATCACATACTTGCAGGAAGCAAGTTTACTATCATCACAGATCACCTACCTCTGACGTACCTAAAGACAAGCAGAACACCTACTAAAAAACAGTTACGACGGCGTGAGTTTATTGGGAAGTATGACACTGAGATAGTGTACAGACCAGGAAAATGGAACTATTTAGCAGATGGTTTAGTCCCCCTTTCTGATGAAAACGATAATTACCCACATACTGCAAACGATCCTACATCAGAAAACAAATTACCTAGTTCCTCACCTATTTCATCTTTTCTTTCTTGCGAAGAATCTACTATTGAACACGAAATGTCTCGATTCGATGCCCTCATAGTTGAGCACATCGGTGCTTACTCAGAATGTGGAACCAACTGCAGCCTAGAGTAAGCACAGCTAGATGCAGACGATTACAGAAATAGCGAACCCCTAAACGATTGGTGGGACCATCGAAGTTATCCCAGTGGTAGGAGTGAGGAGGAACTTGAACATACATCAATACATTGGGCATTCTGCAACATACCTTTCTGTCCCGACCACGAGGAATTGAAACCTAAAACTAAGATCTATGCCGGCTCCCCCTGCAGCAGCCCACCAGCTATCGAAACTATGCCTAATACCAATGATGATCACAATGATTGAGATACCTGTTCACCACTTTCCCGCCTCCATATCCGAGGCATTAAAGAACGTGTCAAGATAGCTCTAGGCTGTGGCACGCCCCCTACCAAATGTCAGGCCTGCGAGTACCCTGAACACCACCACCATGACCCCCTCTATGGAGGACCTCTCGCATACCTGAATGAGGTTCCGGTAGTGGAACCACCCTCCCTACCTCACGAGAAACGCGAGCTCTACAAAGTGTATGAAACACCTGCGGCGGAGGAGGAGGTAACGGTATTAGAAAGTATGGTGGACGAAATGGATATCATCCAAGGAGTGGATGATATGAAGAACATTTGGAGGGAACAGATGGTTAAAGGATATAGAAACGACCCTATCTATCAGTTAGCAAAGGATTCTAACCTCACTTCACGAAACGGAATGATGCAACATTACCAAATACGCAACGGGTTACTGTACGCTACCACAAGAGGAGGAGAAGATTGCCTTTACATTCTGAAGGGTCATGGAGTGAAAAGAGAAATACTAAGAGAGCTGATGATAGGGGAGATACATAATAAAGGACAGCATAGTGCTGATTGAAACCTCCGGTACGCAACAGAATACATCTACTGGCCGGAGATGAGGAAGGATTTCAAAGACTATGTCTAGCAATGTGACATATGTCAACTGAATCGGGAAAGGACTGCATTACCTACTGGCAACACCCTCTCGCTTCCTTTTCCCTCTCAGATATTTTCGAGCTATGCTATTGCTTTCATGGGTCCCTTTACAAAGCTGAAAAGATATGATTCAGTATTGGTGGTAGTAGATAGAGCGGTTGGGTTCAGCTGGCTGATACCGACATCAGTAAACGCTACTGCGATTTCAACTATGGACTAACTCCGTCACCATATTTTCACACCTCATGGAATACCTATGTCGATTGTTAGTGATGCTGATCCACGGTTCACCTCGCGGTTTTGGAAACAAACTTTAAAGACGATAGGACTCAAACACATTATAGCTACGCCTGGCTACCACCAGACCAACAGACAAGCAGAAAGGAAGATTCGAGAACTGAAAACAGCATTGAGGAATGTTGTAAATGCCGGCCAGACCAACTGGCTTACCTCCCGCCCTGAAGTAACAGCTTACCCCAATGCAGGTCACTATGATACTATTGGAATGTCACCATATAAGGCTGTGTATGGACGAGAATACCAACTACTCAATACCTATAAAGTCAATGCTACCACAGTACCTGCATCCGATGATTACTACAATCAACAGCAGCAGATCAGAAATGCGGCATAGCAAGTGTTAGGGTTGGCTAGAGCAAGAGCGAACAGAGTAGCGATTAAGAGGAGGAACCCACACCAACCTGTCGAGATTGGGGAAAGGATTATGGTTTTTGGAGACCAGTTTGCAACGGAGTCTGGCAGATCTTGAAAATTGCAGCCACGCTAGCGAGGCCCTTTTACAGTACTCGAATTTGATGAACACACCCAAAACTATACAGTTATTACGGATGCTAGAATGTACCGAAGGAAGAAAGGAGTTTTCCACTGCTGAGTAGTCAAACCTTACCACCCCAACAACGATTTCCGATTTCCAGGACGAGCCTTTGCAAAGCCGGCACCCATCCTCATCAACGAAGAACAAGAATGGGAAGTTCAATCAGTCATCGATTACAGGGAATGATATGGAAAGGGACAGTTCTTGGTTAGTTGGAAGGGATACTCCGCAAGCGAGAATAGTTGGGAGCCGGTGGAAGGATTAGAACATGCGATGGAATTGGTTCAGGCATGGTGGACAGATAACATGCCAGGAGATGAGTTTCCTACGGTATTTTCTGGGTTTATTCCTATGTGTTACTCTCCTACTGTTGATGGTTTTGAGAGCTATCAAAATGTACCCTCGGTTGATACAGGTTTTTGGGATCCTTATTTGAATTCTGATTATGATAGCGAGGATTAGGAATTTTCTTGTTATGTTTTGAAATCAGGGTTTTATTTTGTTTTCGGGGTGTAACCTGTACTGGTTACTGGTTAGGATTTTCATGTATCAGTTGATACTGTTTGAGTTTTGAATATGTTTCGGGAAACGAGGTGTGCCTCTAGCCTGATAGTATAGGGTTTGATACTCTATATGTTTTATGTTTGGTTTCGAGTATCGGTTTGATACTCTATATGTTTTATGTTTGGTTTCGAGTATTGGTTTGATACTTTATATGTTTTATGTTTGGTTTCAGGGCTACTGTTTTGAAGTCCATTATGTTATGAGAACAAGGCTCCCGGTAGCCTAGGAAGTGTATTTAAGAACTGCTATTCTTCTCATTAGAAGGTGCAGACTGCGGCAGACAGAGTTTTCAATATGCTTGGTTGAACAGTTACTCTCTTCAGTTAGCTTCAAGAATCTTTAGTTTGAGACCTACCCAACATCTCGGAGACTTCAGTCGTCGCTATACAGTAAGAAGTCTATTCAACAACCTCCGCTAAAGTCTCCGGACTTTGATTCGCTAGCTACTGCCTCCGTACAGAACAAAGTCCGTTAACTCAACGATTACCGCATCTTCCCAGAGGCAGTTACATGTGATGATAGTAAACTTGCTTCCTGCGAGTATGTGATGAAATGCCGTCAGTGCATCAACTATCGCTAGAGCTTCCTTGTCAGTTGTGCCATAATTCATTTGGGCATTAGAGAATTTCCTGCTATGAAGCGAAGCAGGTCTGGCATTTTCTGGTGTTTTTCCTTGTCCTACCCATGCTCCTACGCCTGTGTTGGATGTATCGGTTATCAACCATATTGGAAGTGACGAATCATATTGTAGTTGTTTCATAACCTCGTATTTTGAAACTAGTCTCTTTACATTATCCATGGCTTGGTCTTGGGTGGCGGTCTACACAAATTCTGCAACTCCGGTGAGTTCCGTTAGGGGTGATGTAATGGTTGCAATATGTGGCAAAAACTGGCTAATGTAGTTGACTGTTCCTAGAAATTTCTGTAATTGTTTCTTAGTCTGTGGCGTAGTCCATTCTTCGATCTTCGCTATGTTTTCTGGTGCTGGCGCGAGTCCTTCATCATTGATGACATAGCCCAACACTTCTATCCTTGTGGCGAAGAATTCAGATTTCTTCCTGCTTGCAAAGAATTGTGCCTCCTTGTGCTTATTGCAAATCAGAGATATGTGTTTCAAATGTTCAGACTCTGTATTTGAAAAAATGAGTATATCATCAATATATACCCACATGAGTCACCCTAGGGAGTCGGCAAATAGATCTGACATTATGCGCATGAATGTTCCCGGAGCGTTCATATCTCCCTGTACCATTACTTTGCGAACAAAACATCCAAATGGTGTTTTAAAAGCGTTTTTGCTTACATCCTCTGGTTCCACTCTTGTTTGAAAGTAGGCATCGCTAAGATCGATTTTACTGCGGTATCTTGCCCTAGCTAGGGCATTCAGGATCATCTTTTGGTCTGGAATGGTGACAACATCTTTGATAGTAATCTCATTCCTCGCTGTGAGATCTACCAATGGCCTCATTCGTTTCTTGTTCTTTTTTTCTTGTGCAAACATGCGTGCTGCCGATGAAACTGCTTGTCTCTTGATAATTCCGGCTTTCTCCTTTTCTCTTAGCCATATGCTCATGTCGGTTGCCCATCGTTCCGGTATCGAGTAAGTCCGTAATGAGTGCTGCTCTTTCCCGGGTTGCAGATCTATCTTATGATTGACCTTTCTTAGCGGTGGTAAGTCTTCCGGTATTTCATCGGGAAATACCTCCGGGTGTTGGCTCATGACATCTTCAGTGCTGATCATGGCTGCTCAGATCGTACCACTAGTAGGTGTGCAAATAATTTGCACATTCTGTTGGGGGAAACCGGATAGCTAATTTGCCACATTCAATTTGAGCTTGGTGTTGTTCTAGGAAAGGCATTCCTATTAGTGCATCGTATTTCGCCAGGTTTCCGACTAACATCCTAGTTCCTGGTACACTCAGCTTTCCTGCTGATATGTTGACAGAACATTCTTTATGAACTTCGGATCGTGATACTATCAGAGCTAGGTGTATTCTGATCAGTGTTTTCAATTCCTGGCAAGGAATTCTATGCGTTGTCACAAAGGTAGCGCTAATTAGGTTTGCGCCTATTGATCCGGTATCAAACAGGACTTGGGCTTCTTTGCAGTTGATGTGCATCGTTCCTTCGAGAGCGTCATGGGGTTTGATGTTTGTTGGTCTAGCGGCCATCATGATAATGTCTTCCTCTTCTTCCTCTATTTCTATACTATTGATAAACACTTCTTCCGCTAGTTGTTCTTGTTCTATTCTGTTGGAGGTAACTTCTTTGTTCACCTTAGCCTTGCTCTTGCCTTTGCCCTTCTCATCTTTACTAGGACAGTCTCTTGCTAGATGTCCTTTACCTCCGCAGGTATAGCAAAGACCTTTTTATTTTCGTTCCTTAGGTTTGGAGTGGGGCTTGTTGCTAACTTTCCGATTGTCCTTCCGTCCTTCTTGTTTGGAAATGAATTCTTTCACTGGTTTTTCGAACCTTTCTTTCTCATAAGCACCAGTGCTTTTTAGGGTAGCATCTATGCTCTCCGCATTTTGTATAACTTCCATAACAGTGTCAGTCTCAGCATGCTGTAATTCTGCTTCTTACCGCAGTCTAGGGTGCATGCTCTTGAAGAACTGTTGAATGAAGGCATAGTCGCTTATAGTATTTGCAGGTAAGCGTGATCTGAACATTAGCATGTCGGTTGCTATGGTTGATATTCGCTGTATCTTGCTATTATGCACTTGCATGATTTCATGGAACTTGCAATAGGTATCATCTTTCTGATTTGAAGACTGGAATCTTTCTCGTAGGAATCCAACAAGGTCTTCTCTGGTCATTTCTTCACCGAAATACTCTGCTGCATGGAAAGCTGCTTCTTGAGCTCGTCCTTCAGTATAGAGGATCCAATAGTTTCCTCCTCCGGCCTCACTAGTCCGTAGTCTATTAATCTTTAGGTATAACTGTACTGAATTATACCATCTATCTAACGCTTCTGGTTTGAGGTCATCTCCTTCACCGGTAAACTTACTGGGCAAAGGTACTTTGATGCTAAGTTTAGCTGTAACAGCTGGGTTAGGCCTAGGTGTCGGTGGTCTAGGGACTTCTGGTGCTGGGGCTCCGGACCCAGAGGGTCCTACTTCTGAAGCCATGTCATCTGATCCTTTATCGCTATCCCAGCTATCTGGATCGTTACTTGGTGATGCTGGGAGTACTTGTGTCCCTGTAGGCTTTCTTGGGGATTCTGGGTACCCTCCGGGGGTAGTAGCTTGCGGTTCCAGTAGTTGTTGTGATGATTCTTCTGTCGATTGTTCAGCAGCGTCTCTGGCTAACTGCCTAGCCACTGCTTCGCTGGCTGCCTGCTCCCAAGCTGGAGTCTTTGTGAACCGTCCTTTGGAATCCCTGGTACGCTGTTGAGAATCTTTCTCAGGGGCCTTGCCCTTACTTGGTCCTGAAATGCCTTCTATCTTGATAACTTGCTGAAGTTAAAAAAATGTAACCGCCTCTCGAGAGATGCGGTAAACGTAGGGTTAACAGGCTTTGTTCTTTACCGCAAGTGGTAACTAGCAAAGCCAAGTCCGGAGGCTTAAACTGATGTAGTTGAAAAGACTTCTCACTATATCGCAACTACTGAAGTCTCAGAGATGTTTGGTGGATCTCAAACTAAAGATTCTCGAAGCGAACTGAAGAAGGTAACTGTTCAACCAAGTATATTCAAAACTCTGTCTGTCGAAGTCTGCTCCTTCTAACAAGGAGAATAGCAATTCTTAAATACACTTCCCAGGCTATCGGAAGCCTTGTTCTCATAACATAATGGACTCCAAAATGGTAGCCTTGAAACCAAACATAAAACATATAGAGTATCAAACCGATACTCGAAACCAAACATAAAACATGTAGAGTATCAAACCCTATACTATCAGGCTAGAGGCACACCTTGTTTCCTGAAACATATTCAAAACTCAACCAGTATCAACTGATACATGAAAATCCTAACCAGTAACCAGTACCTGTTACAATGGGGCTTATTGTTCGTCTTCTGATTGTCCTTCCCTCCTTCTTGTTTGAAAGTGAATTCCTTTGCCGGTTTTTCGAATCTTTCCTTCCCATGAGCACCAGTGCTTTTTAGGATAGCATCTATGCTCTCCACATTTTGTATTACTTCCATAACGGTATCTGTTTCTGCATACTGTAATTCCACTTCTTGTCATAGCCTACGGTGGATGCTCTTAAAGAACTGTTGATATAAGGCATAATCACTTATGGTGTTTGCAGGTATGCATGACCGGAACATCAATAGATTAGTTGCTATGGTTGATATTCTTGGCATCTTGGCATTATACACTTGCTTGATTTAATGGAACTTGCGATAGGTATCATCTTTCTGTTCTGAAGATTGGAATCTTTCTCACAGGAATCCAACAAGGTCTTCTCTGGTCATGTCTTTACTGAAATGCTCCGCTGCTTTAAAAGCTGCTTCTTGAGCTCACCCTTCAGTATAGAGGATCCAGTAGTTTCCTCCTCCAGCCTCACTAGTCCGCAGTCCATTTAGGTGTAGATATAACTGTCCTGAGTTATAACATCTATCAAACGCTTCTAGTTTGAGATCATCTCTTTCACCGGTAAACTTACTAGGTGAAGGTTCCTTGATACTGAGTTTAGCCATAATGACTGGGTTAGGTCTTGGAGTCGGTGGTCTTGGAATCCCTGGTCCTGGGGTTTCTGGTCCCACTGGACCTGCTTCTGAAGCCAAATCGTCTGATCCTTCATTGCTGTTGGAACTATCTGGATCGTTGCTCGGTAGTGCTGGAGGTACCTGTATACCTGCAGGCTTTTGCAGGGATTCCGGGTACCCTCCAGGGGTAGTGGTTGGTGGTTCTGGTGGTTGTTGTGATGATTCTCCCACTGATTGTTCAGCAGCGCCTCTGGCTAACTGCTGAGCAGCTGCGTCAATTGCCGCTTGCTCCTTAGCTGGAGTCTTCATGAACCGTCCTTTTGAATCCCTGGTGCATTGTTTGGAACCTTTCTCAGGGGCCTTACCCTTACTTGGTCCTTGAACGCCTTCCATTTTGATAATTTGTCAAAGTTAAAAAAATGTAACCGCCTCTTGGGAGATGCGGTAATCGTGGGATTAACAGTCTTTGTTCTGTAATGAGGTGGTAGGTAGTGAATCAAGGTCTGGAGGTTTCAGCTGAGGTTGTTGAATAGACTTCTTACTATATCGTGACTACTGAAGTCTCAGAGATGTTTGGTGAATTCTCAAACTAAAGATTCTTGAAGCGAACTGAAGAAAGTAACTATTCAACCAAGTATATTGAAAACTCTGTGTGCTGAAGTCTGCCTCTTCTAACATGAAGAATAGCAGTTCTTAAATATACTTCTTAGGCTACTGGAAGCCTTTATTCTCATAACATATAAGACTCCAAAATGGTAGCCTTGAAACCAAACATAAAACATATAGAGTATCAAACCGATACTCAAAACCAAACATAAAACATATAGAGTATCAAACTGATACTCGAAACCAAACATAAAACATATATAGTATCAAACCCTATATTCTCAGGCTAGAGGTACACCTCGTTTCCTGAAACAATTTCAAAGCACAATCAGTATCAAATGATACTTAAAATCCTAAACCAGTAACCTGTACCGGTTACATGCGCATTCAAGTAACTCTTCTGTATCCTTATCTGGTGTATCCTACCAGCCTGAAACTTGGGGAGTGTCATAAAACTCCAGCAGTCACGGAATGGGGGTTTGTATCTGTAATGTGTCGGGAAATCTCCATCAACCTCTTTGGTCCATATCTCCTTTCGAACCTTGTCCTTTGTCTGTGCACATAGCGCAGCTTCCTGTGGTGTGACTTGTGCAGGTCTTGACGGTTTCATTGGTATTTTGGTTTCCAGGAAAAGGGCGGCGGCGGTCACTGCCACCTCGTCCATCGGCAACCATACTTATTGTATCGTCGTAGCCTTTGAAAACCATACCTTTGGCCACATGCCACCTTTGTTTGCATCAAAAGCCAGCCTCCAATTGGTGTCCGCGCTAAAGTCCTCCTTTGTAGGGAATGATATTGGGAGCATGGCAGTCGCTATATTATCCTCCGGCCTGATACGCTGACTTCGTATTTGTATCACCGGCCTAAAATCCGATAAATACCAGTATAAATTATAGTAGGGGGAGCGGCTTAAACCCCGACGAAACGAAACGAAACAAGGATTAGTATCATCATGTTACTCAACTATCCCATGGACGGATGAGACATACAGATTCACCGCCTTCCGCATATGGCAGCTCCATGCTGTGGCACAGTCACTTTACCCCAAGAAAATTCTGAAATGCCAAGCGCTCTATTATGGAAAAGTCACTTAGCCACAGAATAGAGTTACCGTATACAGAAGGCGGTGAATCTGTATGTCTCATCCGTCCATGGGATAATGAGTATGTGTGGAGATCCTCAATTTGAAAAAGTTCAGTGACAAAAGTCATCGTTGATGGCCACTTTTACACCAAAAATGCTGTTTCTCATGGAGTCATAATTCAACCACCTGTAGTGGAAGTAGTTCAACCCTTAGCGAAATAGTAATTTTGGATATTCCAATTCTGAGATTTAAATTTTGAAGCAGTTGGTGCAATATTGCCTGAACTGTAGTGATGTGGAATTGGTGATTTTGGGAGCAATTATCTTTTTGTATGAGGGCACATACAAATTCTTAGCACTTAAGTCTGGTTTTGGAATAAGTCATGCCAAGTGCTGAGAGCTGCCCACAGAGTAAAGCAACTTTGTTATAGAAATGCCAATTTCAGAACCCCTAGGTCTCCAGCCATCTATTGGTAAATTTTTGGTTTCAATTGATTAAGAGATGGGGCTGCAATTCACAATTTTCATAACCCCAAATTTCGACCACTTTGGTGTGTTTTGGGGGGTACTTGGACCCACTAACGATGACTTTTGTCCAAGAACTATACCACAACAGAACCAAGGCTCTGATCGCTAGCACACAACTTTGGGATAAGCGGGAAAGTTCGTTTGTTCTCATCCAACCCCCTCGCTCTCTCAACTAACTAACTAAGCTAAACAGTAAAGACAGGAGTATATATGAATCGCGACAAAGGCATTCTCCTATTCTTCCATCGATTACCACATATATCCACATTTTTCCACGCAAGTCTACCTTTCCTCTGCATGCTCCCATGCTAACAAAAGAAGGATAGGCCTCTTAAAGAATCCCACTGCTCGTAGCCCCACTCCGAATAGTACCTTTCCCCACCCCACACTTCTCTAGACGGATACATGACTTGCTTCCTGCGGATACATCATTTCCTCCCACGGATGCATTAATCCAAAACGCATCTCCGAAAACTTTGTCCGACCGGCGAAACAACATCCCGAGAATGCGAGCAGCATCCACGATTTCCAGCACAGCGGCGGTCCCATAGTCCGGCATATTTGGCCAAGGGGAAATGGATATCCAACTATTCATCTTGGAACAAATAATTCACAGGCTCAGATGGCGGTAGCTTGGTGCTTAGATAGAGCCAGTGCCCTGCGTGACAGTTTTACCATTTATCATCGGCCTTTATTTTACTCTTTGCTCTCCGATCATAATTGGTGGCTGAGGTCAAAGTTGAGCATGCGAGCCCGTGCCATACAGTCGGGGCATAATCTTGAAGGTGGAAAGATCGCGTGGTTGGGGGAAACTGTTATTTGTGCGTTGGTTACGGGGGTTCCAATGAATTGGAAAGGGAAACTTCTTTGGTGTCAGTGGAGCATGTTAAATAGTCCTGTGTTTAGCCACTTTTGAGACCATCAAGTGCATTTCCGAGGGTCCAGAATTATTGGGGAATCACCGGCCAACTGTAAAACCTCCATTTTGCTTCCTTTTTCTCCTTTCTTGCTTCCAGAGGTGTTCGTCGAGAGAAGGTGCGAGCCGGGACTATACTCTGTACCGAATTCCTTCATCTATAGACCTTCCTGGGTCGCTCGTGTTAGCCTCGCGCTTAAAAGTAAAAATAAATAATAAAAAGTATTGCTGCTCTAATGTGTGTGTTTCTCTTACCTGTTCTGTTTGCTCGCTCGGGTGAACTCCAGTTTGAACTTGTATCTCCCACTCATTGAAGCCATGCCCTACTCCCATGGGATTCTCTTGCAGTCGTTGCTGGGTACCGCGGTAGTAGTAATATAGGATGGTCAAGGATTCTGGGGTAATCCACGCCTTACTCTGATCGTGTGATATTTTGGAATTGGGTAGATTTGGGGCTGCTACTGTACTGATTTGCACGACAGAGCACACACCAAGCCGTCCTTGCGAACTTGACGATACAGGCATGGTCATTCAGAGGTATTAAAAAAGTGTATATTCTGTATGCTAGGATTAGGGTTTTATTTCATGAATTTGGGCACTGCTGGTAATGGGATATAGCAGAACTAGTAGTAGTATCGGAGTATGGTAGATGGTCAGTGAAGAAACCGGTGGTGATCACTTGGTAACATTGAGGGAAAATAATGGAAGGAGATGGACTGACGGCTTGCGGACATGTAAGACGAGCGTCTTAAAGCTTAGTTTCTATTCCTTCTAGTCGCCTAAAATGGGCCGTACTATACACTAGCGCTCGGAAAGAGAGAGTTTAGAGATTAACGAATAATAGGAACGAAGAGCAGTAAGAAAGCCGATGATAGGAACAAAATCCAAGCAGAACTCGTAGAAAGGGAAGGGTGAAGAAAAGAAAAGGGACAAAGTTGATGAGCTAAAACTAGAAGAAAAAACGGCGTGAATCGAAACCTTATTAACATCTAAACTAGCGGAGGCCGTGCCTACGCCAATCCTTGCCACGGCGATTATTTGTGGAGCAGGAATATTTCGAATGGCGAAGGGCGAAAAAGGTAAAGAAGGAAATCCAAAAGCCAAACGGAAGAGGAAATAGCAAATTACTGATCAGCCCGAAGTGAGAGAATTGATCGGGTGCTGTTAGGGTGGGTGTCAGCTTTCCTGTGGAGGCACCGGAATCCGAGCAACCGCATAGGATGTAGTTGAGAAAGACTGGGCTGCTGAGTTGAGGGGAGGTTGTTATCTGTGGACTTGCGAAGGGAGCCTTTGAGGGCTGATACCGGTACCCGGTCATCGGGGTCTGCCGATAGGAATGCACTTGGCCATTAATGTCTGTGGTATCGATATTAAGATCATTGCCTCAGAGTCGCATACCCACCGCACACACTCGTCTCCACGGGCAGTAGAGGCAGGGGAGAGATGCCCCGCCAGCGAGATTTGCTGTGTCAGAACCGACACTATCACGTTCAAGCAGCATCACTACAACCCGATCATACAGTATCTTCTAGAGATAGGCCTCGATAGCGGTGTTTGGTTCTCTCTATCGAACGTGGCGGTGAGGACATCTTTCCGTTCTAAAAGTATCCTGACCACTCCCTCGCAGCCGTGCTGGGCCGTCCATGAGAGTAGTGGTCAGCAATATTCCATGTCTAGCTGGTCGGGATCAACTATCCCCACATGCCCAAACTCAGCCAATGAGAGTAGCGTCCAGCCGTATTTAGTGTCTACTTGGTCGCGACTGGTATCTCCTCGTTCTAAAAGTATCTTGCCACTCCCTCCTACCCGCAGCCAGCCACCTACAAGAGTGGCCTTCGGATAGAGACGGTTGTTTCCTGATTGAGATTGACGTCCCCTCGTTCCAAAAGTATCTTGACTACCTCTCCATGCCCGCGGTCAGCCGCCCATTCGAGAGGTGTTCGGCTATATTCGGTGTCTGTCTGGTTGGGATTGACATCCTCTCGCTCCAAAAGGATCTTGACTACTTCCTCACACCCGCTCCCGGCCGCCCACGAGAGTGGCGTTCGGCCATATTTGGTGTCTGTCTGGTTGGGATTGACACCCAAGCGGTCCAAAAGCATCTGGACGACTCCCTCACGCCCGCCCCCAGCCGCCCACGAGAGCGGAGTTCGGCCATAGAAGATGTCTGTATGGTCAGGATTGACATCTTCTTGCTCCAAAAGGATCTTGACTACTCCCTCACGCCCGCGCTCAGCCGCCCACGAGAGTGGAGTTCGGCCATAGAAGGTGTCTTCTTGGTCGGGATTGACATCCTCTCGCCCCAAAAGGATCTTGACTGCTCCCTCATGCCCCCACTCAGCTGCCCGTGAGAGTGGCGTCTGGCCATATTCGGTGTCTGGCTGGTTGGGATTGACATCCAATCTTTCCAAAAGCATTTCGACTACTCCCTCACGCCCGCCCCCAGCCGCCCACGAGAGTGGCGTTCGCCCATATTTGGTATCCGCCTGGTCGGGATTGATATCTACTATTTCCAAAAACATCTTGACTACTCTGTCACGCCCGTTCCCAGCCGCCCACGAGAGTGGTGTTCGCCCATATTTGTTGTCTGCCTGGCCGGGATTGACATCCCCTCGTTCCAAAAGGATCTTGACTACTTCCTCACGCCCCCACTCAGCTGCCCACGAGAGTGGCGTTCGGCCATAGAAGGTGTCTGGCTGGTCGGGATTGATATCCTTTCGCTCCAAAAGAATCCTGACTACTGCCTCATGCCCGCCTCCAGCCGCCCACGAGAGTGGCGTCCGCCCGTATCTGGTGTCTGCCTGGTCGGGATCGACATCACCTCGCTCCAAAAGGATCCTGACTACTTCTTCATGCCCGTGCCCTGCTGCCCACGAGAGTGGAGTTCGCCTATATATGGTGTCTATCTGGTTGGGATTGACATTCCTACACTGTAAAAGTATCTGGACTACTCCCTGACACCCGCTCCCGGCTGCCCACATGAGTGGCGTTCGGCCATATTTGGTGTCTGCCTGGTCGGGATCGACATCACCTCGCTCCAAAAGGATCCTGACTACTTCTTCATGCCCGTGCCCTGCTGCCCATGTGAGCGCCGTGCCCCCCAGGATATCTTCTGCATTAACATCCCATTCTTTCGTCTCCAAAAGAGCAGCCACTATCCCCACAATCCCGAGAAATGCTACCGCGTGTAGTCCCGTGAACCCTACAGGTCCTCGCCCCCCGTTAAAATAATGGACCGAACCTCCATCTTTACTATAGCGCAATAACAGTAGTTGAGCAGATATATGCTCATCAAATCTATCGAGAAGTCTCAGCGCAAGTGATTTCACATTCTCCGTCATCCCGCTTTTTGTGTGCTTTCCCCAATAATAAGAAGCGTAATCTAGAAGAGGCACGGTTGAGGGTGTTATGTAAAGAGTTGGCGGAACATCCTGGACAATTTTAAAGTTGAGGTATGTCAAGCAAACCTCCGCGATTGTGGAGTTGGGGTTATCGAATAAGACCGGATCATTTGAGAGGTGTTCTTGCAGCGTGTAGTGGATCAGTCGAAGAGTAGACGAAGACTCCTCAAACGTGACAAGACCCAGACAAGATTTAAGGAGCGTCCGTAATGTAGGCACGTTTTCGACATCCAGATCCGTAGACCCCACTTCCACTCCCAACGCATGACGGAGCTCATCAGCGTGTAATGGCCGTTCCGAATACAACACCCACATCAGGACATGCACTGCGAGCCTTGATTTGTTCTCGCTCTGTGCCTTCAGTCGGGTTAGAGTTGCCTCATAGGCATCACCCAATCCATTGCCCTTTGTCATCTCTTCAAGCTTCTTCCTCCTCTGACGAATTGTCACCTCTCCCAGGATGGTGTCGATGCTTAGTGAAACAAGGAGGAATCTAGGCACAATAGGTTACTATTAATTGATGATAAAGTTGGAGTGAAAAATGCTCCTACATGTCAGATATCTTTTCCAAGATAACTCTAATAATATCCGCCCGTAAATCATCGCTCATCACATCTGGATCGGGGTCTCTGTCCAACCTCTCCTCCAGATAACTCCTAATATCATCTATGTTAGGACTAATAGGTATTACAACCGCCTTGGCGAAATATCTTTTTACGTCTTCCTGGATTTGAGGCCTTCCGGTCAGGAATAATCGCACCCGAGGGGACTCCCGAGCAATATCTCTCAGGGACTCAAGAAGCGCTGGCAGATGCTTCGGCAAGCACTCGTCTAGAGCGTCGACACAGATGAAAACTTTGGGTAGGGAAGCAATCGTGATCCTCAACATCCTCATCAAATCAGGGAGTTGCAGTCTTCTGCCACCAATCCGTTCGTTGCCTTCTTGAAACGCCTCGCGTAGATAGTTCGGGATCTCCCCTCCGCCCACTAGCTGCTTCAGAATAGCTCCCATCATATTGGTGATTGTCTGGTCTTGCTGGGAAAGGTAGTCGCAGTACAAGCATGCAATGACGATATCCTCCTTCCCCGCCTGATCACATAGGCTGTCAATCACTAACGAACTAATATATCCAACTGTTATGAATTTTCTCTCTTTTGAAGAATCCTACTACCTACCTCAGATACGTCTTGCCCACTCCCGGATTCCCGCTGCAAAACAAGACAGCCTTATCAGCTCCACCTTCACTGCCCATCCTCCATTCTCGAAACTCGTTCGTTTCCAATAGCCAGTCCCCCACACCGTCAAACCGCTCACTGCGCACGCTTTCATGTCTGTTAATTGGCTCTATTGGGGAGAGCCAACGCATAATCTGCGCATCCTCGTCAGGCCTGTAGAGGACTCTGCTAAAGTTGAAAGTACTTACCATGTCGCCACCGTGGGCATTGCCGTCGCTGATCCGGACATTCGTATCCTGGACCATGGTATTAGGTCAAAGGTGTTGGTTGAATGTACGAAAGATACAGCAGTTTGTAAGGGTATCGGGGGAGTTTATAAACTTCTGGAAACACAGCTGAAGAAAGCGGGGAGATGAGGCTTGTTGTGTGACACTTAATACCAGTGCCCAATCATTTGGGAAGGGTACGTGACTAATCTGAGACATCTCGCAAGGGATAGTTAACTGACTTTAGGTTAACATTGTAATGCAGTTCGATATTGGGAATCTCCCAAGTTTTCTATCGTAAATCTCATACTGAATGGGTTGGGTATGAGATTTTCGAGGTTTTGTGGTGAAGAGGGCAATGGATCAATAAAGAGATAATTTAGCAACGCAGTGGTGGAACTAGGATCTCCGTTAATGAAGCACACAGAATGGGGGAAGAAAGGTGGAATAGGTAAGCTATCGGTCATACTAGCTAAGGACAAGTGGGCGGATATATATCTTCCCATAACTAACAACTCCTGAAACTTAAGGAAACTCAACGAACTCTAAAGAAACACACCAACCTGACAAACCATGATCCTCTGTGATCTCAAACAATCTGGAACAATCATAATAACTCATGATCCTCCATGACCCCAAAGGTCTATCCCCCATGCCAACTACCATATGGCGAATAGCGGAGGTGTGAAAGAAACATCACGAAGCCAAATACCCGATACCTTATGCACAATGGCAACTGGTATCAACCAAAACCCCATAACCTGTCCCAAATCACATATCAATCTAACTGCATACCTTATAGGCAGTCCGACAATCGGGTGGGGTTGTATGATACAACTTCGGAATAACAGACGCCTAGGATTTACTCCCAATCTAGGAAACCTAGGGTCTGCTTTAACATCTTCGCTAAGCAGCCCCTAGGGACAAGTCACCCATTTTTGCTAGCCTTGTACCAATCTACTCTTATCAAGAAAAAAGAGAAACCCAGAGGCCATGCTAAAAATGTAAAAAAATCAAATATGAAATAGGGGTATGAGGTAAAAAAAACTGAGAATGTATCCAAGAAACCAGGAACCTACTACAGCACATTATTGTCTTGTAAAAAAGCATAAAATGCCAACTTAGTTTGGGAAGAAACCGGTGGTGATCACTTGGTAACATTGAGGGAAAATAGTGGAAGGAGATGGACTGACGGCTTGTGGACACATAAGACGAGCGTCTTAAAACTTAATGTCTATCCCTACTAGTTGCCTAAAATGGGCCGTACCATACACTAGCGCGCGGAAAGAGAGAACTCAGAGATTAACGAATAATAGGAACGAAGAGCAGTAAGAAAGGCGATGATAGGAACAAAATCTAAGCGGAACTCGGAGAAAGGGAAGGGTGAAGAAAAGAAATGGGACAAAGTTGATGAGCCAAAACTGGAGAAAAAAGAACGGCCCGAACCGAAACCTCATTAACATCTAAACTAGCGGAGGCCATGCCTACGCCAATCCTTGCCACGGCGATTTGTGGAGCAGGAATATTTCAAATAGCGAAAAACGAAAAAAGGTAAAGAAGGAAATCCAAAAGCCAAACGGAAGAGGTGATGGCAAAATGCCGATCGACCAGAAGTGAGAGAATTGATCAGGTGTTGTTAGGGTGGGTGCCAGCTTGCCTGTGGAGGCACCAGAAGTCCAGAAACCGCATGAGAGGGGGTTGAGACAGTCTGGGCTGCTCTGTTGAGGGGGGGTTGCTATCTGTGGACTTGCAAAGGGAGCCTTTGAGGGCTGATACCGGTACCCGGTCATCGGGATCTGCCGATAGGAATGCACGCTGGCCATTAATTTCTGTGGTATCGATATTAAGATCATTGCCTCTGAACTGCATACCCACCACAAACACTCGCCCCCACGGGCAGTAGAGGCAGGGGAGGGATGTTCCGCTAGCAAGATCTACTGTGTCAGAACCGACACTATCACGTTCAAGCAGCATCACTACAACCCGATCATAGAGTATCTTCTAGAGAAAGCCTTCGGCAGCCGCATTTGATTCTCTCTATCGAGCGTGCCGGTGAGGACATTCTCCCGTTCTGAAAGCATCCTGAGCACACCCTCGTGGCCGTGCTAAGCCATCCATGGGAGTGGTGGTCAGCAATATTCCGTGTCTAGCTGGTCGGGGTCAACTATTCCCTCATGCCCAAACTTAGCCAACGAGAGTAGCGTCCAGCCGTATTCAGTGTCTACTTGGTCGCGACTGGTATCTCCACGTTCTAAAAGTACCTTACTGCTCCCTCCTGACCGCAACTAGCCACCTACGAGAGTGGCGCTCTGATAAAGAAGGTTGTTGGCTGATTGGGATTGATGGAGGAGGTAATGGTATTAGAAAGAGTGGTGGATAAATGGGATATCATTCAAGGAGTGGATGATATGAAAAACATTTGGAGGGAACAGATGATCAAAGGATATAGAAGTGATCCCATCTATCAGCTAGCGAAGGACTCCAACCATACTTCACGAAATGGAATGATACAATATTACAACATACGCAATGGACTTCTCTACGCTACCACAAGAGGAGGAGAAGATTGCCTATACATTCCGAGAGGTCATAGAGGGAATGGAGAATTGCTAAGAGAACTAATAATAGGGGAAATACATAATAAAGGATACCATAGCGCCTATCAAAATCTCCGATATGTAATGGAATACATCTACTGGCCGCAGATGAGGAAGGATTTCAGAGACTATGTCCAGCAGTGTGACATATGTCAACTGAATTGGGAAAGAACTACATTACCTACAGGCAACACTCTTTCGCTCCCCTTTCCCTCTGAGATATTTTCAAGCTGTACTATTGATTTCATGGGCCCGTTCATTAAGCTGCGTGGACATGATTCAGTATTGATAGTAGTGGATAGAATAGTTGGTTTTCGCTGGCTGATACCAACATCAGTAAATGCTACTGCGATTTTGACAATGGAATTACTCCGGCATTATAGTTTTTACACCTCAAGGAATACCTATGTCGATTGTTAGCGATGTGGACCGTCGATTCACCTCGCAATTTTGGAAACAAACCTTGAAGACGATCGGAGTTGAATACATTATGGCTATACCTGGCAACTATCAAACCAATGGACAGGCGGAAAGAAAGATCAGAGAACTTAAAGCAGCATTGAGGAATGTTGTTAACGCTCGCCAAACGAATTGGTTAACCTCCCTTCCTGAAGTGACTGCTTACTCTAACGCAGGGTACTCTGACACTATCGGCATGTCTCCATACAACGCCATGTACGAACGAGAATACCAGTTACTCAATACCTATAAAGTCAACTCTACAACAGTACCCACATCCGATGATTACTACAATCGACACCAGGAAATCAGAAATGTGGTATACCAAGCATTACAGTTGGCTAAAGCAAGATCAAACAGAGTAGCAGCTGAGAGGAAGAACCCCCACAAACCTGTTGAGATTGGAGAAAGGATTATGGTTTTTGGAGACCAATTTGCAACAGAATCCGGCAGATCTAGGAAATTACAGCCACACTGGTGAGGCCCCTTTACAGTACTCACATTCGATGAGCATATACAGAACTACACTGTTAGCATAGATGCAAGGATGTACCGGAGGAAGAAAGGAGTATTCCATCATTCGGTAGTGTAACCATACCACTCTAATGACGATTTTCAGTTCCCTGGGTGAGCATTTGAAAAACCAGCACCTATCCTTCTGAACGACGAACAGGAATGGGTAGTTCAATGAGTCCTCAATTACAGGGAACGATATGGCAAAGGATAGTTCTTAGTTAGTTGGGAGGATTATCCAGCAAGTGACCAATTGTTGGGAACTGGTTGACGGATTGGAACATGCGATGAATTTAGTTCAGGCATGGTAGACAGATAACATGTCCGGAGATGAGTTTCCTACAGTATTTTCTGGGTTTATACCTATATGTTATTCTCCTACTAAGGATGGCTTTGAGAGCTATTCAGATGTACCCACAGTTGATAAAGGTTTGTGGGCTCCTTATTTAAATTCTGATTATGATAGCCAGGATTTGGGATTTTCTTATTATATTTTAAAATAAGGGTTTTATTTTGTTTTCGGGGTGTAACCGATACAGGTTCCTGGTTTAGGATTTTCAGGTATCAGTTGATACTGTTCGTATTTTGAATTTGTTTCAGGAAATGAGGTGTGCCTCCAGCCTGATAGTATAGGATTTGATACTCTATATATTTTATATTTGGTTTCATGTATTGGTTGGATACTTTATATGTTTTATGTTTGGTTTTGAGTATCAGTTTGATACTCTATATGTTTTATGTTTGGTTTCATATATTGGTTTGATGCTTTATAGGTTTTATGTTTGGTTTCAAGTATTGGTTTGATACTTTATATGTTTTATGTTTGGTTTCAAGGCTACCATTTTGGAGTCTTATATGTTATCAGAACAAGGCTCCTGGTAGCCTAAGAAAGTGTATTTAAGAACTGCTATTCTTCACGTTAGAAGAGGCAGATTTTGACAGACAGAGTTTTCAATATACTTGGTTGAACAGTTACTTTCTTCAGTTCGCTTCGAGAATCTTTAGTTTGAGACCTACCAAACATTTTGGAGACTTCAGTAGTTGCGATACAGTAAGAAGTCTATTCAACAACCTCAGCTAAAGCCTTCAGACTTTGATTCGCTAGTTACCACCTTGGTACAGAACAAAGCCTGTTAACCCTATGATTACAGCATCTCCCGACAGGTGGTAACAAGATCTACGAAATATGTAGGGGAGATGTCCATATATTAGTGGTAACTGTCAGTACCAGACTGATAAAAATGGGAATTGATTGTACAAGTGTTAGGCATATGGAAATCTGAGACAAAGTGCACAGACCTCATGGTAGGGTAACTGCGCACAGACCCTCGATTTTCCGGAGTGCCAACAATTGCCTCCAGCCCCTTATGGGACCCGCACATCATTAGCAAGATTTGGAGACTTGCATCCCATAACCAAAATGGCACACCAATGAAGCCCACTTCACAACACCATATACATCACTGCCATCTCTCCGACTGCATGCCATTCGCAGGATATATGAGAGGTGACATTTGGCGATATCGGAGAAGTGGAATAGAAGAAATCTGTTAGAGGTACATTGAGATAGTAGGCATCAAGGTAAGGCTTCCTCAACTATAAAGCCAAAGGTTATGGGATGTTTTCAGCGAAATACTCCAAGAGGATATCCCCGTAGCAGAAGCTGTTAAGCATATACCGAATCTACCCATATCCTTCTGAAATAAGCTGTATGTTAGTTGATACTAGCAATAGGACCCCTCCATGGAGGCTGGCTGACCAAGGGGAAGCACACTCAGAAAGGAAGACCTAGATAAGTCAGAAGCCCTTAAGACATTGATATGATCGGCTCGGACTTGCGATTGGAACTCACTGGCCTGTCATGTGCTTGATCATATCATGATCGAAGCGATCACTAGAATGATGGTCAACAAGACTCGAGTAATATAGTAGTCTATGCAGACAACTAAGTTGAAGGCAGCTGTTTGGTATAACAAATAGTGCAGTCATCTCAACAGAGGAATACTATTCCGTAACTGTGAAAGTGTGTGATAAGGTTCAGGGTCAAATGGTATTCGCACTTATAAGTTTCTGGACGTTTGTGTATTCAAACCAGAGTGGTACTTTAGAGGTATAGGAGTTAGAAGTAGTCTATGAATACTCAGATGTGGGATATAAATATCCTAGTGCCTCCTGAGCTTTACAGACATCATTAGCAATGGCCAAGATATCTTATTAATATAAAATTGTTTACCTCATAAATCCTTACTTTTCCTATTTTATCGAGATGAGCCTTCCTTGACAGATTCTCTGAACGAATATTTTGGCCTAGGTCCGTCAGTTATACTAGAGATCGACATTCACCTAATAATAAGATTAGCTAATATAAAGCCTAAATTAGTATGTAGAGTCACTACCATCCTGCAACCAGCCTGAACAAATAGGATCTGGGAACTGGCAGATGACAAAGAACTGACTTAGGTCAGTTCACTGGACTAACAGCAATGGCGTTTGAGTAGTCAGTCTCCATATGGAACTGGAATCAAAATAGGAACCCCATTTGACTAGGGTGTATTGGATACTGACCACGATGGGGATCAGATAGTCTATGGACAACTAAGCAAGTTGAAATTCAAAATGATTAAAGTGGTGCGAAGTAAGTCTGTCCTTTCAAGATCAAAGCAAGTAGGCTTTAAATGAAGGGACCCCACAAGCAACTTGCGAGCTCAAACATAAGAAATCAATATATGGAGTGTCTTGACTGAAAGACAGAATAGTTGTCATGCCCACATGACCTGAGAGTCAACAGTGCGAAGTTCCTTGAGTCACCTAGTGGCCACTCGCTTTTCTTGTGCAAGCAACTTACTATACCGAAGAAGTTCGGACATAGCAATATAAGATCTAACTGATAATAATTCCAACAGGAGAACAACCGACGCAGGCTATTCTACCTACCACGTGAGTCTGAGTCATATTATATGTATGTACTATCTTGCCTTCTGGTAGAGTGTAGGGTAGGGATGTACCACTTTGGTGTGCAATGCCCCTCCGAGGTAGCTGGACAGATAACCAAAACCCTAAGAGAAATGATCAGCAAATATGGGAACCCAATGCTTAGGAAGTAAAATGGCTAATAACAGCATAAAAATCTGCTATGAGAGTAGGTCTGGTATGTCGGAAGAAGGCATCAAGCCTGAAAGCTAGTCATGTACAATAGTGTATCAGTGAAACGCCACTTAGTATGTAGATCCAGATTGTTAGAGCTAATAAGTTACTAGTTTGTCTGAAGAGACCTCAATAGTCAAAACTACGCAGGTGTAGTAAAAAACATTTTGTTACCTGCACCCAACACCAATGATGTCTAAATGCAACAACTAGGAAAAACTATTCAATGCTAAGCGCGTTGAATTAGACGCTACAAAACTAAAACAATACAACTATCTGGAGGGGATTGCTTACCTCCATATACATGATAAGTGATAGAAAGTTAAAGTCTTGTTAGACTCAGAATCAAAGATGTTCCTAATTAATAAGGACCTCGTTGAAGACCTTCGCGTTCCTATAGTTGAATGCAACAATACGGTTGACATCTCAGGCTTTGATGGTTCATTAGCAGCCGCTGGAGGAAAATGTTATACCTAACCAATAAAATTAGAAATAGGAAAGAACCAATACATATTGAAAGTGTCATGTGAAGTTGTTAAAGTAGGGCACTATGGAATGATAATTCCTTTTAGTTGATAGCATCGTGAACACCCAGTGTCTCATATAGGAGATGCAGAAAATGGGCTGTCACCACAAGAAGTGGTGAACACTGTGTGGAAGAAGATGAAGGAATAGCAGATATGTTCGAATATGACAAGTCGGTCACTGGTGTTACGATCCCTAACCGGTATCAGCTCTCAGCAATGGGTGGACGATACTTCTCTCTTTCTCTCTCGACGATAGTTCTTAGGCCGTTGCCTACGATAAGGTGGGAGAGACTCTCGTGTCTCTAGTCCTTATCGCCTATCGTACTCTTTCTTCAACTCGACTCTGTACTAGAGTCCTTCTTCTCGTAGGTAGGTATTCGTAAAGAGCGTAAAGGTTTTATATTCGTAAAAGCATAAAGTAATAAGTAAGGAAATAACTTAGAACGAAGCGTGAAGAG
>JACCEG010000079.1:387353-414541 GCA_014065205.1 Tuber brumale | reverse complement strand
CCGTGTTCCCAGCCGTCTGAAGCATGGGAAGCGAACGGTCGCCGACCGTATGGAGGGGCCTCGCTAAGCGAGGAAGGGGGCGAGAACAGGCAGCAGAAAGGCAGTACCGGAACCCAGAGGAAGAAACGCCTCTACGCGTAAAGGAGCAGAAGAGGGCAGTGGGGAGAGGAGGGAGATGGCCGTCACTCCTAGGCCGAAGCCATCGTGGGAGGAGAGGGGGGGTGGATGGTTCGTGAATACCTAGCATTGAGGGTTGATTTCAATCGCCGGGTGTGTAGAGGAGACGGAGGATGGCCTATCTACTCGGACCTAATGTCCTCCTTATATAGTTGCCCTTCACGCCCTTGTGACTCATCCTTCAAGTCACACGCCACATATGACTCACAACTGTGAGTCATACCAAAAACATCATAAACTAGTCATATGACCGAAGTGGTCACATGCGCAAAACCCATGACCTCTAAATGAGGTCATGTGCGAAACATAACATATCATCATAACCATATCATATGACCAAAGTGGTCATATGTGCGAAACCCCATGACCTCTAATGAGGTCATGTGCGAAACATAACATACCTATGACTCATAACTATGAGTCATGTGAAAACCTTTCCTTGCCAAGCCACATTCGTGACAACTGGGGATCCGAATACTTGCTACATCAGATGGATCAGAATCATCAAAAATTCTGTAGAACTCGAATCATTACCAATTGAATATTGACATTATAAATATTTATTTGTAGCCCAGACGGCAGAAAACCTAGCCCTTAGACAAACCTTTGACTACCAAATTAAATTGGTCCCTAGATCAATACCCCCTTGGGGGACCGATATATCTACTATCTGAAAAACAGCTCAAGGCTTTATGAGAATACTTGGAAACCATGATGAAGAAGAGAAAGATTACTCAAAGTTAATCTCCTCAAGGAGCACCCATATTATTCGTACCCAAAGCTGATAGAAGATTATGTCAAGTTGTACATTATCAAAATCTAAATAAGATTACTATTCTCAACAAATATCCCCTTCCATTGATGTCTGAACTTTGGGACTGGTAGCCTACACCAAGATCTTCACCAAGTTAGACCTTAAAGACAGCTACCACTTGATTAGGATTAAGGTAGGAAATGAATGGAAAACAGGTTTCCGGACAGGATACAGAGACTATGAATATAAGGTTATACCTTTTGAATTGGTCAATGTCCCAGCAACTTTCCAAGATATGATGAACCAAGTACTTAAAGACTACTTGGATGTAGGAGTTGTATGTTACCTTCACAACATTCTCATATATTCAACGGATGAAAAAGAACACATCAAGCTGTCAAAAGAGTTTTACAAAGTCTATCAGACTTTCAATTAGCAGTATCGCTAAAATGGTCAACCTTCCATACCAAAGAAGTAGAATTCCTAGGCTACATCATGGAAGTCGATAGGTTGTCAATGAGTACCCAAAAGGTGGAATCCATAATAGTTTGGTAACTACCTAAGTCGGTTAGAGATATACAAGTCTTTATTAGATTCGCTAACTTCCACCAATGATTTATAAAAAACTTCCCCACTATTGGTAAGCTGATAACCAAGACATTACAATGAGATCCAAAAAACTTTAAATGTGGAGTTGAGCAGAACCCGGCTTTTGAAGAACTAAAGCACCAATTCACCAGAGTCTCCATACTCTACCACTTTTTTCCAGAGAGAGAAACAGTAGTAGAAACCAACACTAGTGATTTTGTACTCAGTTGCATCTTTTCTCAATACTTTGAGAAAGAGCTACATCCAGTAGCATTTGATTCACGAAATTTGAACTCAGCAGAGTGCAATTACAAAATTTGTGATAAGGAACTTCTCACAATCCGCGAAGCATTTAAAGAATAGAGACACAACTTGATCAGAATGGAAAAACTGATTACAGTCTGTACCGGCTATCAAAACCTACAATACTTCCTCACCTTAAAAGTCTGTAGTGGTTGTCAAATTCGATAGGCTCAGAAGTTAGTGGAATACAGTTTTTATATTTTATACTGACCAGGCGCGAAGGGTGGAAAGCCTGACGCATTAAGTAGATAGCCAGAGTACCATCCTGAGAAGGGAGCTATGTATCGCGAACAGAAAATATTAAAACTGGAAAATTCCTTGGTATTGCTAGTAGTGAGAGTAGGCGATAAAGGACAAGACTGGGATGGAAAAAAGGATTTGGACTTGGAACCTCAAAGAGGAGGAAAGGAATCCATGATTAGGGTTAAGAGATTGAGCAAAATAGTATACTTGCTAATATAAGTCTCAAGAATGGCAGCAGGACATGATCTGTATGCCATAGAGGATAGTATTATCCCAAATATAGATATGCATTAATAAGGACTGGGATAGCTGTAGGACAACCTGAAGGATTAGACAGAAGAATTGCTCCAAGAAGCGGGTTAGCAGTTGGGAGCGGAATCTCCATCGGAGCTGGGGTACTCGATGCTAATTAAACTATTGAAATCAAAGTCATACTCAACCATGAAGATATGGACTACCAGATAAGAATGGGCAATCACATAGCCCAACTGGTAGTAGAAAGAATCAATACATCAGACATGATGGAGGAAAGTGACTTGGAAGAAACAGAATGTGGGACTGCAGGATTCCAAAGCTGTGATATAGCAAGAAGATCCTTAATCGTCAAAGAGCGGGAACCTAGTATCAGTTACCTACAGGTATCGGCTAAAGATAATACATATTGGTACGACATCTCAGAAGTACTGGAAAAGATTCTGAAGTCAAACGCTATTATCTTACAAAAAGGTATAAAGCAGTTTAATCCTGAATTCTTAAATGAGATACTGGCAGCTATCGAGATGGACACAGCATGATGACAATAGAGGAAAGAACTCATTAGATTACAAAAAGAAGGAAAAGATGTCCTCAAGGATTGGACCTTAACCGACGATCTACTATATTATAAGCAAAGACTATTTGCACCAGATAGTCAGGCACTATACACCAAGATCACGGAAGGATGTCATGGTACAAAGGTTGCAAGACATTTCTGGTAAGAGAACACCTTGGAAATCTTATGCGAGACTTTGTTGGAAAGGACTTACAGAGTGAATCAATGACTACGTATGTTCCTACGATATATGCCAATATAACAAATCTCCTAGACACCCTAAGTGCGGACTAGTGCAACCACTGCAAATGCCCTATACCACATGGGCATCCATCTCAGTGGACCATATTACACAACTACCAGAATTGCAAGAATGTACTCAAATAATGGTAGTAGTTGATCGATTCACAAATATGGCACACTTCATCAGAGTACAAATATCAGCTACTGCCAAAGATGTCTCAAATGTATTCCTGAAAGAAGTCTGGAGGCTACATGACCTGCAAACCAAAATCGTCTCGGATATGGACTCAAAGTTTGCAGGAGAACTCTGGGAATCCTTTTGCAAGGTGCTAGAAATTAAGTAAAGAATGTCAACAGCGTACCATCCTCAAATTGATGGACAAATGGAACGTACCAAACAAGTACTCAAAGGATACCTCTGAAGTTTTGTCAACTATAATCAGGATAACTGGTGTCAGCTACTACTTCTAGCTGAACATACATACAACAATTCTTCTACAAACGCCCATGGGATGTCACCATTTTATGTGAACTCTGCATTTTATCTACAGACAGAATAGATGATAGAGTGAGAAACTTACAACTCAGGCACAACTCTTTATATGAACTGAATTAAGACAATACATGAACAAGCAAGAGGGTCACTAGAAAAGACAGGAGAAGGAATGTCGAAATTCTATGACCCAAAAGCTAGACAACAGCCAGACTTCAAGATCGGAGATAAAGTAATGTTAAACGCAAAAAACATTCGCACCTGATGAAAATCAAAAAAGGTAAGCCTGAAGCTTCACAGTCTCTTCCAAATCTTGGAGAAGCCAGTATTACAAGCCTTCAAGCTCAACATATCCAATCAATATAACATTTATCCCGTATTCCATATCGCATTACTACAACCCTATTACGAATCAGTTCATGACAAGCATCAGCAACCCTCTAGAGAACTGAAGGAGATTGACAGCGATCTACAATGTGAGGTTTAAAAAATAGTACAAAGCGAGATATGCTTTTACAGAAAACCGGTACATGGTCACTATCAAGAAAAGTGAGTACTGTGGTACTTTGTTAAATGGCAAGGATGTTCAGAAGATGAGAACACATGGCAACCAGCCACCGGTATGGGAAATGCTGAAGAAGTTGTGGAAAGTTTTCATAATGAAAATCCGGACATGTCAGGAAGGGTAGAAGTAAGATAGTGTGGAAAAGGTTTTCCCGCCATGGCCAAGTAAATATGCAAGGTTTTTTATCCTGACCACACTGAGTCATAAAATGTATCTAGAAAAAGTTTATAAAAGTTATTAAAGCATTCGAGGGGGCCCTGGTATTAAAGAGCTCATGTTAGGTATATGGAAATCTGAGATGATAAGTGCACAGACCTCACAGCAGGGTAACTGTACACAGACTCTCGATTTATCGAAGCCAACATCCTCCTCCGGCCCCATTGTAGAGCCCACACCTTATTAGCAAGATTTCGAGAGTTGCCTCCCATAACTAAAACTTTACATCAATGAAGGCCGCTTCATAATACCCTATATATTACTGACATCTGGCTGACCGCATGCTATTCGCAGGATATATGAGAGGGGACCTTGGACGACATCTGGGAAGTGGAGCAGAAGAATTCTGTCAGAGGGGCATTGAGATAATAGGCTTCAAGGTTAGGTTTGCTAACTATAGACCAAAGGTGATAGGACATTTTCAGTAAAATACTGCAGGAGGATGTTCCAGTAATGGAGGCTATTAAGGATATACCAAATCCACCCATACCCTTCTGTGATCTGCTGTAGGTTGGTTGGTCCTAGTAATAGGACCCCTCTATGGAGTCCGGCAGACCAAGGGGAAGCACACTCAGAAAGGAAGACATAAATAAGTTGGAAACCCTCAAGATGTTGACACATTGGACTCAGACTTGCGATTAGCATTAGGTGGCCCGGCATGAAACTGATCACTTCATGACCGAAGAGACTACTGGTACGATAGTCAATATGACTAAAGTAATATAATAGTCTATACAGATACCTAAGTTGAAGGCCGCTGTTTGGTATAACAAATAGTGCAATCATCTCAATGGAGGAATACTATTCCGTAACCGTGAAATGGTATGAAAAGTTTCAGGGTCAAATGGTGCTCACACTTATAAGATTCTGGATGTTTGCATATTAAAACCAGAGTGGTACTTTGGAGGCATAGTAGTTAGAAGTAGTCCACGAACACTCAGATGCGGGATATAAATATTGAAGTACCTCCTGAGCTTTACAGACATCATTAAGCAATGGTGAAGAGATCTTATCAATATAAAATAGTTTTACACTTTAAATATTTACCTTACCTATTTCACCGAGATGACCTTCCTTGACAGATTCTCCGAACAAAGATTTTGGCCTACGTCCCTCACTTATACTAGAGTTTGGCGTCCGCCTAACAGAAAGTGAGGATGAGCAACTTAGCGATGATGAGTGGAATTCATCACTTTCAACCTCTGGCCGGTACTCTAAATCAACCCAACAAGGCGCAAAAAACTCCACACTTCTTCCTGATCGCCCTTTCCATATCTCCCTCTGCTCCCACTGGCAATAGTCTCTTTTTCTCTTTCTACTTTTCCTATTTTGCTATTTAGCCTCCAATGTCCTGATAGAATTTTCATTATTTATTACCATTTTTCTTGGTGCCCGCCCTACTATTTCTTTCCACCCTTAGGTTTCTCCTCATCACTCCGGCGTCACTATTTCTTTCAGATCATGAATTGGATTGTTTTTGGGTTAGTTATCACAATTTCAATCTTTCTCTTTGGTTTGAAGTCCAGGTGAGACCTGTGTGTCATATCCCGGTCTTGTGTCACATCACGGTGAAATACGTTAGGGAGAAGGTAAATTTTCTCTACCGACAAATCCTCTGCGTTGAAGAGGCAACGGACGGCCCCGCCCACTAACATCCCTGATGTGCCGAGTAACAAACAAATATTGTCCAAAATAGACTACTTTCCATTACGTTCACGCTATCGGTCCGCACAGCCCACCCATCCAAGTATTTTCTGGGTCTCTTCTGAGCTTAGGTTTCCACCTTTCATCCCTCTCCAGCCACACCTCCGCTACTGCATCTCACAACCCTTATATGGAACCTAACTTAGGCCTCATACTTTTACTTAGAGGATGAGAGAAAAACGAGCGATGGTTGCTTTCCTTTCACCTTGTGTAATGCTATGATACACTGAGTTTGCAAAGCTGTCGTATCTGATATTCGGTCACTATCACCTGGCTATTGAGGGTCATAATGTTCCAGGGATTAAATTCTAAAGATGCACGTATGGGGTAACAGAAACGCCACAAGCCACCTAGATTTGACCCCCGATAAATCCCTACATCCAATGAATTTCAAGTCTTGATAGGAGTTTACGATAGATGGAGACGCGCTAAGTGATGGTAAAGTGAGGCTAGGATCGCATACCGTGAGAGATAAAATTTCTCTGCGTTTAGTTAGATTGTTTTTCATAGATTGTGGATTTTCTAATGATGCGAGTGATGGTTGGTGAGGGCAGTATGGTTTAGCTCGAAGATGAGAAATGGTGCGGCATAGAAGGAAGGCTGACGATGTAACGTGGGAACCTATTTTCTGGCTTGGCATGTTGTTTAGTATCATAGCTTACCCGGCCCAAGCGGGATAGCCTTTCGCTTGTTTCATTTCCCTTTTCGTCATGGGAAGGATGGTGACAAGGGGGATGGATTTTTTTCTATTGAACTTGTCATTTTCTTTGCGGAAGGCTACCCTGCGGTTTTAGGCTTGAGAGGAATTTTAAGGTTTAGCTTAAGATGGACCGAACTGAGTATGGACTGTGGAGTGTTGGAAACTGGATTTCAGACAGAGAAAGTTGCTTTTCAATACGAGCTGAGCCGCAAAGTTGTAACACATGATATAAGAGCCGCCAAACCCGGGAGCTGTTGCCAAGCGATGACAAGAACCTCAACGCTTGTCGCTATGTTCACGTACGGACTTGCTGACGAAAAGAATCGTGACCTTCTCCCCCGGCCTTCCGCACCAAACTCTGGCCTTCAATTCACGCCTATCTAGCAACAAAATATTGAAAAGATTGCGTAAATTTCTTCAAAATCTAAGTGTCCGGGTGATGGGACGAAATGTCGAATGCATGCCAAGATGTCCTATTTGTATGGGATCTTGTGTAGCAATCAGGTAATCGAACTTTATGTCTCAATTGGAGTGTTTAGGACTGTTAGTAAAAATTGAAAAATTAAACTCTCTATGGATGCTCACCTGTTACCAGAACCCCTTCTCACCAAGCTCGCGCTTGAACCCAGCAAGACGGGTTGTGGCTCTTGTGGTCACTTGGGGGCAGCTCCCAGGTTTGGCGGCTCTTAAGATTGCGTAACAAGTTTGCGCCTCGTATGTGAGTCTTGCCCCACTTCCCTACTACCGAGCGCATCTCCATCTCTCGTGGACTCTTGCCAGAACCTGAAAATCATAGCTATCATACAAGGCACCAGTGCTACAAAACGGAGATAGAACTGGTTGGAAATCATGGGAAACCGTCGATACTGCCCGGCATGCTCACATAATACCCAACATGCTGAGAACCTGTCTAGCATGTATAGAACATGCTCGATATGTCCAGAACATACTTGGGGCGCTTTCATTCCAATCACAACCTTACCGCCTGTCCATTCCCACATCTGTCTGTCCGCCGGATGCTTTGTTCACCGCTTGGCAGTTCGCCGGTAAGTTGCTCGCCGGTAGACCGTTCGCCATTGCCGGGAGCGCAGTCGACCCATCGCTCGTTCATCGTTTCACCGCTTATCATTTCTTTCTTGTTTTGCCCTTCACCAGTGTTTCGCATTGGGAATAGGGGTCGCCAAGGTTTAGATGCGCATCAACCTGGGTTAGCGCTTTTTCACACAAGCAAGCCACTACTGTACCGGCACCCATGTTCAAACTAACCCAACCTACGGTAGCTCAGAAAGAAAAGAAAAAGCCCATGGCTCACCCATTTATTATATTTGCGCTTCCGGTACAGTAGACTATGCTTGAAAAAGAACTGTTTGGGCTGACCCCCGCCAAAGAACCTAAGAGTACTCGTACTCCCACCACCAACCAATGGAAAATCAAATTAGCCTGGAATTCCCTTCGCGAGGGTAGAAGGATTACCCTGCCTTAAATCTGCACTCGGAAGGGCACGCAATGCCGTACAGTATTCCCCCCCTCCTATTTATCAATCCACGGAACTTCCAAACGGCACTCGAGTAGGGTGGAACTAACACGTGCCGTATGCATGCCGAGCGAACGAGCGAGATGGCGCACGTCGACGCCGGAGATCTGAACAGCGTAACTTAATTGCAAACTCGTAAAGTATTCGGGCGCCTTGGCGCCAAGATAGGTATTAATCTATGCCAAGATGTCCGGATACTTTATGAACTAGCGAGCAGTTTAATGCGGCGGTTGAATGGACGAGAGGGTAACTTGGGGTAGCGGCTGAAAATGCCAGACGTACGAGTACATCTGTGTGTAGCCTAGCATTGGTGGTTAAAGAGGATGGAGTAATCAACCTGCTACCGGCAACAACAAAATGGTGCGATAAAGTCACGGAGTAAGGTTGGAGACATAGTGCTTCCCGATACATGCTCCAAGGCTCATTTGCGTGTGTAGGCGGATTAGTCACCAGCTCAAGAATTGGCAGGATATGTTCATGAACTATCACTCGATTCTAGATTTATTCTGAGCATTTCCTCCACCCACCGGGAGGGGCGAGGGGGCATTCTTTTGGTGCTCCCTGGTTGCGATGGTTAAAAAGGCTTATTGAGGAAACTTTTGAAGGGGCTCAGCCAGAGACCGGGGCTCAGGGCTAACAGTGCTTCCGGCTACAACCGGCCGTGCTCATATCTCCTGACAGTCGATAAGACAACCCTTCTACTCAAGGGGCGATCGGTAGCCGGGATGACAGGACATGAGCCGGGAGGATGTATGTATCGTTTTCTGCAGGAGTAACATGGTGGTATGGATTCACGGGAGTGCTTACGCAGCACTGTGCTACCGGCATGGCTTTATGGACCTCACGTCCGGTTATCGTTGGCTAGGGTTTTAGTTCTCGGGTAGGAGGTGAAGGTTGCGAGCTTGCATCGGGAGCACTCTGAACATAGGTTCGACTGTGGTGCGGGTTGTTGTTGGTATTGGGGCGTTTTTGAGTTGTTATTTCGAGCCATTATACCGGTAATTAGTATACAAATTATTTTTTGGGGCCGACTTTGTTTTGTGTGGTAGAACTCGGTTTGGTAAGTGTGCTCTGGTGTGGCAACCTGCGAGGTGCAGTGTGTTATGTTATTCCTGCGAAAGTTATGTCTCTGCTTCTCATACTGCCGATCTGAGCTCTACGACTCTAGAAGCATCGCTTCGGGTATCGCACAGTTACGAACCATCATGCTACCGTACGAGTACGGTAAGAGCTGGGGTAATCGAACTTTAAGCTACGGCAGGGCATTAGAGTTGCTTCTCCTATTAAGGTCGGTTATATTTTTATTTTTATCTGGCTTAGCGGGGGGTTGGAAAGTTGGGGGTTTTTTTTTTCTTCGAGCGACCTCCCCCCTTCAGCCAAAGAGAGGAATTCTGGACGTCTTAACGTGAGGTTCGGTTATATTCCAATTTTTACGGTAGCGTGAATCAGGCCTGAATCGGAAGAAACAAATTCAAATCGGCGCGCACGATAAATTTATCGTCTCACACCCACCCTTGCCTAGATAATCCTTTGGACCCGGCATGGAGCACGGCAAACTACTTGAGTGGATAAAAGTGTCCCTACGACCGTGGGTGGGTTGTCATGGTATTCGGTGATAGCACCTTAGACTACCGGTACCGTAATCAGTTCTCGCTGGCTTGCGTTTAATAATAATAAATACAATTGTAGAATTAAGCCTCGGTTAGACTAGGGGATCAGGTGAAAGCATAGGATGTACTCGAGTACGAAGGGTCAGCCGCATTCTAGGCTTGGCAAGCCCTCTGCCAAGTCTTGTAACGTCATTGCTGGGCATAAGTTGGCTTCTCGAAAGAAAAGTGGGAGAAAGAGACAAACCTGCTGGCGAACACGAAACAAAAATGGACGGTGAAAATAATCCCATTACAGAACCGCATGGGTCAGGAGTACCTCCTCCACTGCCGCCACGGGAAATGATTATTCCGCGGTCTCCACCGCCAAGTTACTCTCTCTTACCATCGACCGAGTATTCGTATCCTTACTCCTTCCCCGGAGAAGATTATAATCCGGCAATGCAGGCTCCCATGACCTTCAAACCTCCTCCGGATTCTGTCTCGAGCGGGAAGCGGAAGCTCCTTTTGGTCTACATCCACGGGTTCATGGGCAACGAAACGAGCTTCCAAAGCTTTCCCGCCCACCTGCACAACTTGCTATCCGTCACTTTGGAAGACTTGGGTTGGGGCGTTCACACGAAGGTGTATCCAAAGTTCAAGACCAGGCACAACATTTCCATCGCGACGGAAGGGTTTTCGAGATGGCTCGCGCAGTTCGAGAACCCAGGCACGGACGTGATATTGCTTGGACACTCCATGGGGGGGATTCTGGCGGCCGAGGTGGTGTTGTTGAGGGATTCGTGGGGGGGATTTAAGCATAGGATTTTGGGGGTCGTCACGTTTGATTCACCGTTTTTGGGGATGCATCCAGGGGTTATATCTGCTGGGCTGGGGAGTCTGTTCAGGTCGGAGGGGAAGAGTCCTTCCGAGGAGAGTGGGTCAGGTGAGGGTGGGTCGAGCGAGGGTGGGGGGGTGTACGCCGGGGCAAATTCGAGTATGGCTTCGTTGTCAACCGTACATTCTACGGGTACAGTGGATGAGTTTTTTGACAGGAGACCTGAGCGGAATTTCACGGTTGTGCAAAGTAAGCAGGGTATGTACTAATAACAATATCTCCACACGGGGAGGAGGTGCTAATAGTGGCACTAGAGGGAACTTTGGATTCAGCGCTAAAGTTTATCAATAAGCACCATTCTCATCTTACAGCTGCAACGGGACAATACTTGATGTCGCATCTTGAGTTCGGGTTCGTTCTCTACACTAACCGCCCTCTGTACCGAAGCCGCCAAACTGATTGAAATAGTGGTTGCCTTGCCGATCCCTCCGGCCTGAAAAACCGCTATAACGCCATCCGGAAGCTCGAATCTGGCATGCAAACCCTAGACGGTAAAACAACCCGCGTGCGTTTCGTAAACTACTACACATCTTCCACCGGGCGCTCCAATGATTCGCCGCAACCCGCACCCGCAGCCGTCCACCCGGAGCACTCGTTTGACCTCGCGGACGCGGGGGTGGAGGGGTCAGGCGGTAGCGAATTACACGAGATGACGCGGGAAATGCACCTTGGGGTCGGCCCCTCTGCCCCTAGAACGCACTCCAGGAACCTTAGCACAAGCACTATCTCCTCGGGTGGGGAAATGACACAACTGGACCCCGATCCGATATCCGATAGCGAGGAGTTCAAGGGAGTGCAGGAAAAACCAAGGGGATTTACCCCGGTGCCTGCAATAGAAACTACAATAGTGGGTTCTGAGCCCATGATGCCCGACCATGCTCCTCCTTCTATCCCCTCTTATTCCACTGCTTCCGCGCCGGGGCCTCCGGTAGCCTCCCCGCCACCACCCAAGCCCGTAGAATTTGACTACTCTCAAATCCCGGATGCAACCGTGCGTAAGGCGGCCGAGAAGGCGGCTGCAAAGGCAATGAAACTGTGGGAGAAGAGTGTGAAAGACTACGAGAAAGTAGTCAAAGACTGGGAAAAAGCAATTGAAAAGAACGAGAGGAAGAAACGCGAGAAGGCAAAGAAGGAAGGGAAGATAGCGGCCACCCAGCACGATGGTGAGGTGGAGAGACTGCGGCTAGAGAGGGAACGAATGGAACGGGAGGAGCGACGTTTAAAAGGCATTCCGGAAGCACCTGTTTACAACGCGGCCGGGGAGAGCACTGCCTTACTCAAAGCTTTACCGTCCCCCTCACCCTCTCCGTCGCTAACCCCCTCGCCGACTCATTCCCCAACACCAACGCCCGAAACCCCGAAGGGGAAGAGGCGCGAGAGGAAGTTCTGCCTGACCCCACGCACGCCGGACGCCTGCTGGGTCAAGGTTGAAATGACGGGGGTGGACGAAGTTGGTGCTCATTGTGGACTCTTCTTTTTGGGCGATGTGTATGAGAGGCTGGTTGGGGATGTTGCCGGGAGGGTTGAAGGATGGGTGGGAGAGGAGGGTACTAGGCGGTTGCTAGAGGGGGAGGGGGGAGCTAATGTAGAAAGTGGTTTTAATGGTGGTGGTTGGGAAAGTAGAGTTGGGGGGAGGGTGGAGTTGGATGGGTGAGCCGTTATTGGGGTGGAGGAGGAAAGGAGGGAGTGGTGATACCGAAAACCTTTTTATGTTATCTAGGTTTTTTACAGATCGCTGCTAATTCTGATATCTTTACAAAGACTTCTACAAATGGGGGTGAGTATTAGACCACTTTTTCACTGAACTTGCTCCTACTCCTGACCTAAAGTATTACAAAATCCCAGATCTCTCCACAGACCTCCGTAACACCGCTCAACTGGTGCAATGATAGTTCCGGTCTTGCATGGTTCGCTTGTATCGTGCAGGGTAGGTGCTCTGGGGGGTATAAAACTAGGGGAAGCACTTGGGCGGGGGCGGGGTTACCTCCCTGCGCAGAGAGTATCTGCCTCGCACCCACACTCCTGATCCTAAATTTACTATCATAGCTCATGACCATTCACCAGTATGATAACGGGGTATAATAATTATCGCACATAATACTGTACTTGTAATATCTAGATTATTATGATATGTAGTCAAGTAGGGTTAGGGTTTTGTTTCTGAGAAGTGGGCTCAGTCAAGATAGTGGTAGTATAAAAGTATTATGGATTACGGGTATCTGTAAGTGGGAGCGGTGGGAATCACTGGGTGGGGTTGAGCGGAATACTCGGAGGGGGTACTTATGGATTTGGGGGGGATTGTGTGGGTTTATGATAGATGATAACTTCACGGATGGCGGGAAGGAGAGGCATGAGAGAAGAGGATATCGAAAAATTCTAAATTAAGTAGAGGGTCTAGGGGAAAGAAAGAAGGAAAGGGTGAAGAAATAAATCAGGAAAATAGGATATAAAGCACAAAACTCAGCTGAAATAGGTGAAAGAAATGCCGTTACCAAGAAAGTCTATCTATTTATGATACATCTAATTGAGAGGGGTATTGCCCACAGCAAAGCCTTAAGTTACTCGGAAATTATTTATGGAATGGGAATAGGTCTGGTGATAGAGAAGGAAGGATGTAAATGAGAATAGCGAAAAGACAAGCGAAAGAGGCGATCAGGATATAGCGGTCGATAGGAAGCGAGATGGTAGGTTGGGTGTTGGGATGGGTGTCCGTCTTGCTTGGATGGTGCGGGGACTTCGGGGGCGATATGGAAGGGGGCTGGGGCGGGGTGGACGGTTCGGTTGGGGGGCCGTTATCTGTGGGCGTGGGAACAGAGTCATTGGTGCCTGGCATCCCATAATCCTCACTGGGGTCTGCCGGTGGGAAGTGTGTGGGGTCGGTGTTAGGATTGTGAGCTTGGAATTGGATCTCCGCAGGAGACTCATCCTCATGCCGAGCGGAGGGTGGGAGTGATGCCTGGCCAGCGGGATCAATTGTATTGGAATTGATATTTTTCCGTCGCTGTAGGATCCTCGCAAGTGCCTCATGTCCTTTGGAGAGTGCCCAGGATGACGGTGTTTGGTTACTGTCGCCCGGTGCAGCCGCGCGGACATCCCACGCTTCCAAAAGTAGCTTTACTACCCCCATATGCCTGTTCCGAGTGGCCCACGAGAGTGGTAGGCGGCCATGTTGGGTGTCCGCCTGGTCGGGATTAACATCCGCTCGTTCCAATAGCATCTTTACTACCCTCTCACACCCAGACCCGGCGGCATACGAGAGTGGTGTCCGGCCATATTCGGTGTCCGCATGGTCGGGATTAACATCCCCTTGTTCCAAAAGCATCTTTACCACCCTCGCACACCCAGACCCAG
Source organism: Tuber brumale (assembly GCA_014065205.1). Taxonomy (NCBI): domain Eukaryota; kingdom Fungi; phylum Ascomycota; class Pezizomycetes; order Pezizales; family Tuberaceae; genus Tuber; species Tuber brumale. The sequence continues at coordinate 400,375 of JACCEG010000079.1, read as the reverse complement.
CGGCATACGAGAGTGGTGTCCGGCCAAACCGGGTGTCTGCCTGGTTGGGATTAACATCCCCTTGTTCCAATAGCATCTTTACTATCCCCTCACTCCCGGACATAGCGGCATACGAGAGTGGTGTCCGGCCATATATGGTGTCTGCCTGGTCGGGATTAACATCCACTCGTTCCAAAAGTATCTTTACTACCCCCTCACTCATAGACCCAGCGGCATAGGAGAGTGGGGTCCGGCCATATCGAGTGTCTGCTTGGTCGGGATTAACATTCACTCGTTCCAATAGCATCTTTACTACCCCCTCATCTCCGGAATCAGCGGCATACGAGAGTGGTGTCCGGCCATATTCGGTGTCCGCATGGTCGGGATTAACATCCCCTTGTTCCAAAAGCATCTTTACCACCCTCGCACACCCAGACCCAGCGGCATACGAGAGTGGTGTCCGGCCAAACCGGGTGTCTGCCTGGTTGGGATTAACATCCCCTTGTTCCAATAGCATCTTTACTATCCCCTCACTCCCGGACATAGCGGCATACGAGAGTGGTGTCCGGCCATATATGGTGTCTGCCTGGTCGGGATTAACATCCACTCGTTCCAAAAGTATCTTTACTACCCCCTCACTCATAGACCCAGCGGCATAGGAGAGTGGGGTCCGGCCATATCGAGTGTCTGCTTGGTCGGGATTAACATTCACTCGTTCCAATAGCATCTTTACTACCCCCTCATCCCCGGAATCAGCGGCATACGAGAGTGGTGTCCGGCCATATTCGGTGTCTGCCTGGTCGGGATTAACATCCATTCGTTCCAAAAGCATCTTTACTATGCCCTCACTCCCGTACTCAGCGGCATACGAGAGTGGTGCCCGGCCATATCGAGTGTCTACCTGGTCGGGATTAACATCCACTCGCTCCAAAAGCATCTTTACTACTCCCTCTCTCCTGAACCAAGCGGCATACGAGAGTGGTGTCCGGCCATATTGGGTGTCTGCCTGGTCGGGATTAACATCCCCTCGTTCCAATAGCATCTTTACTACTACCTCGCTCCCGGAGCTAGCGGCATACGAGAGTGGTGTCCGGCCATATTTGGTGTCTGCCTGGTCGGGATTAACATCCCCTCGTTCCAATAGCATCTTTACTACCTCATCGTGCCCTCTGGCGGCTGCCCATAAGAGCGCAGTGCTCCCGGTGCTATCAGTTTCATTAACATCCCATCCCTTCGTCGACAGTGCATCATCGGCTATCCCAGCGATCCCGAGGAATGCTGCTCCATGGAGCCTTGTAAATCCCGTTGGTCGATTCCCCCAGCCACGATAAGGGCCTAAGCGCGACCACTGATTATAGTGCCCGAACATTAGCTGAGCAAATACATGCTCATCAAATCTATCCAGAATTCTCAACGCAAGCGTTTTCACATTTCCCGTCATCGCCCTTCTCGTGTGCTCGCCCCAGTAACAAGATGCATATTCTAGAAGTGCCAGGGTTTCGGGGGCTGAGCGAAGAGTTGGCGAAAGATCCCAGACGCATGCAAAATTGAGGTATGTTAAACAAACCTCCGCAATTGTTGAGTGGGGACTAGCGAATAGGGTCGGATCACCAGAGAGATGCTCCCGCAGAGTGAGGTGCACAAGTCGAATGGTGGACGATGACGCTTCAACTGTGACAAGACCCAGACAGGATGATAGTAGTGTCGGCAATGCAGGAACATTTTCAAAATTCAAATCCGAACATCCCACCTCAACTCCCATGGCATGGCAGAGCTCCATAGCCCGTAATGGCCTTTCCGCATAAACCACCCACATTAGGACCTTCATCCCGAGTATTGACTTATTTCCCTTCTGCGCCTTCAGTCTCGTGAGAGTTGCCGTATAGGCATCGCCCAGTCCATTGCCTTTTGTCATCTCTTCCAGCTTCTTCCTTCTCTGACGAATTGTCACCTCTTCCAGAATCGCATCCATGTTCAGCGTAACAAGGAGGAATCTACACAAAATATTTGTAAGAGTACTGAAAAAAGTGGAATGTCAGGGTCCTCCTACGCACATATCAGATATCTTTTCCAAGATAATTCTTACAAGGTCTGCCCGTAAATCACCGTTCATCGCATCTGGCTGCGGGTCCTTGGATAACCTCATCTCTACATAATTCCTAATATCCTCGTTGTTGGGGCTAATCGGTATCACCGCCGCCCCGGGAAAATATCTTTGAATGTCTTCCCCGACATGGGGCCTCCCAGTGAGGAATATTCGTGTCTTGGGAGACTCCTGAACAATATCTCGCAGCGACTCAAGAAGTTCTGGTAGATTCTTCGGCAAGTACTCGTCCAGGGCATCGATACAGATGAAAACTTGCGGAAGCGAAGCAATAGTGGTCCTCAACACTCGCATCAGATCCGGAAGCCGCAATCCTCTCCCACCAACCTCTTTCTTCCCTTCTTGAAATGCCTCCCGCAGGTACCTCGGGATATCCCCTCTGGCTAGTAGCTGCTTCAAAATCGCTCCCATCATGCTCGCGATTGTCTGTTCTTGCTGGGAACGGTAATCGCAGTACAAACATGCGACGGCGATATCTTCCTTCTTTCCCTGATCGCACAAGTTGTCGGTCACCAGTGAACTGATTTTTTCTCGCCGTCAGCCATATTCGCCTCGTTCTCAGAGTTGCGCCGCTTACCTCAGATATGTTTTGCCCACTCCTGGACCCCCGGAGCAGAACAAGATAGCCTTATTGGCTCCGCCCTCATACTCCCTCCACTCCTGAAATTCCTTAGTTCCCAAAAGCCAATCCCCGACCCCGTCGAATCGGTCGTTGCGCACGTCTTGGTGTCGGTTATTCGGTTCTAGCGGAGAGAGCCACCGCATTATTTGCGAATCCTCATTGGATTTGTAGACGTTCGTGTTGAAACAACTTGTCATGTTTCCGCTGTTCGCGTTGCCGTCGCCCATGCTGACGGATAGGTTATATGTGGTCTGTGCCATTATATTCTGTCTGGGGTGTTTTCTGAATGTAGAAATAGTACACTGATTTTGTAGAGATAGTGGTGTTGGAGGAATTTGGAAGCGTTCTGTGGGAAGAGCTGAAGAAAGCGGGGTGATCTGTCTTGTGCGACAATCGCTATCCAATCACCTGCAGCGCACATTTTGGGTGACTAATATGAGTTAAGTCATACAAACACTTGGGCTGTATGGCTTTAAGCGCGAAATGTACCTGTCTAGAACCTCCCCGAATTTTCAATCGTTATTCTTATATGGAACGGGTTGGGTAGGGGTTTATTGTGATTTTGTGGCTAACTGGGAACTGGATTTTGCGGGATTGCGCTGTCTCTTGAACAATTGACGCCGTAGCTCGTCTTAGTTTGCATGATATAGTGGTGGTACGCTATTCATTTGGAGTGCCATTTCCAGGCATCCGGGTGTTGGTTCAGCTTGACAGGGTGATGTTCCTATGTCACTATGATCGAGTCTGAGTCCCATGATGGTGGAGAGTGGTTGTTTGTGGAGAGTAGGAGTAGAGTATTAAGTTAATATCATCCTAAGGCGTAGTAATCTGCATGGCAGTCCATGAATGCAAGTACTTGGTATTCATATTACCGACTTTGGAGGGCACCTTGGGAGAGATATGCCTCACGGCAAAACCTATTCCTAATCTAGATGATCCGTATCCTACTCGTACCTCGCGAACCAATGACTGCCAATCACTTCGGTTAAGCCTAGTCCCGAATAGTTTCAATCAATGGTTACATCCGCATCTGTCAATTTCTTTCTGGAATAGCCATTTCTTACCACGCCATTCTTTTATTCGGATTAATTAGTGAAAATACTTCACACGGAGCATTTCCGGGCAGAATTCAGGACATACTCGAGTATGATAACTGACCGGTTGCCCGGGAGAATCTTTAAACGGCGCACAAACCCTAAGAAAACAATCATCCAAAAAGCAGCTCTGAGACAAAGCACTAGGAACTGCATCTTGGGTGGTGCAGTACTGTAAATTTACAGTACATAAGCACTCGTGCTTCAGGCCAGCCCCAACTGTCGCCCAATCTCAATTCTGGACTTCTATTCAAAACCACACCTTTAAGGAGGAAGGCAAAATGTCACCAAATAATTTCGCTTCCACAACCCACCGGACCTCTGACCACGCGCTCACGTGGTCGTGTAGTGGGCGCTAGTACTACTTGTATGGTTAGCTTGCTTTCAACGGCCAAAGTACCAGTAACCAGAGATTTAGTGTCTTGGAAGTTTTCCGCTGGTCTAGGGGAAATTGATGTATATTATTGGTCTATTGAACTCGTACCCTCTTGTCCCAGGCCTTACTCTTCCTGATTTTGCGCTGTCCGGGGCAACTTTTCAAGATTTGCCCGGGATACATAGAAATTACACCTCACCGTCCCGGATTTTAGCTTTTTGCAGATCGGATAAAAATTTAAAAATCACGAGCCCCTGCTCATAGAAAATATATTCGGTGTACCAGATCTTCAGCTTATACTAGCATAGAGTCTAATATTAAAACCGCTCCATAGAGCGACTGATGCCGTGAGTGCTCCACCTGGAAGGAACCTAGAAGGAACCCAGGCCAAGCCTCCCCCCCCCCAACTTGGCTCTTCTCCCAATTATTCCTCTTGCTCTCAATGGGCGACTCCTGCTGTTCCCATATGTACGTTTCCTAAGTGAAATTGGGGGGATTCCGAGCGAATGATTTCAAATAAAAGAACTGCGTCGTGATTATCGAAGGGCTTCGTCTAATTTCTTGTTCATTAGGTCATTTATTTTCCACTCTACCTCTCATACAAACTTTGTGACTTATGAAATGGTTGTGAGTTATGTCTACTCAATTAACACTTGATTTGATGTTTTTTCAAAGGATATTCTCATCCACTATTTTACTTTTCCAGATCTTTCGCTTTCCCGGATACTCAACTCCGGGCTTTTGACCATCCGGGATAATAGGGTGGAACCGTGAAACACATCCTCAACTCCATGCTACAAAGATCTGCCGAAACCCGCACCCGTGGCAGTCCACTCAGAGCGCACGGCTGACCTCGAGAACGCGGGAATGGACAGGTCGGGTGGGAGTGAGCTACAAGAGGTTATGCGGGGGTGCACCTTGGGGTGAACATGTCTTCCCGAGGGCTCTCCTGGAACCTTTGCACAAGAACTATCTCCTCCTCGGGCGGGGAAATGATGGCGAGATTCTAATTTAGTATGAGATAGCTAGGCAATCTACCAGGGGTTGGATAAACCAAGGGGATGTACCCTTGTGCCTGCAATAGAAACAACCGTAGCGAGACCGAGCCCATGATGCTCGACCATGTGTCTTCGTATATTCCCACCTATTGCACTCTTTCAGCACTAGCACCGCAGTAGTCTCCCCGCTACTGCCAAAGCCCACAGGACTTAATACTCACGGACCCTAGGAACGAGCGTATGACAAGTGGTTCAGAAGGCCATGTGAGAGGTAATGAAACTGAGAAAAGGGCGTGAAAGATTTGGAAAGTAGTCAAAGACCGGGGAGAAGCATTTGGAAGAAAACCGAGGGAGGAGACGCGAGAAGGGAATAGAAGGAGGGAAAAAATTGGCCACTCAGTATGTGTTGGAAACCGTGGAAAGCCGGAGATGCTGCTCGGCATGCTCACAACTAACCCAACATGCTCAGAGCATGCTCAGCCTGCTCACATCCGTCATTTCCAATCCGTTTCCATATCCGTTGCTTTATTCGCCATGCGCCGTTCGCTGTTTGTTCCTATACCGTTAGCCATCCACCGGAATGCCTTTTACCGTTCGCTTTGTTTCCCTATGACTGTCAGCCATTTACCATTCCCGGGCACGCTACTTACCTTTCACCTTCCCAATCCCTGGCTCGCCGTTCACCTGTATACGCGTTACCGTTCGTTTTGTTCGTGGCTCGTGGATGCCAGGAACGGGCGCGATTGTGCCTGTGGGAACGGGAATGGGAACAGTAGGGACCTGTGGGTTAATGAGATGCTGCTCGGCGGCGGGAGTCTGTCTGGGGCTTGTATTTATTTTGTTAGCTTGGAAGCGAGCATGAGGAAGGGGGGAGTGGGGAAGGCGATGGATGGGTATGGAGGCACGGGAAAGCGATGGGCTAGTGTGGAGAGCGGTGGAGCGAGCGGAGGATTTCTTTTTATCGGTTATTTATACTCCTGTGATTTCCTGTTCGTTAGAGAGTAAGTTAAGCAAGAAAAGAAGAAGCTGGGAAGCAAGAGAGTGCTCCTTTGGAGAGAGAGAGAAGAGTGATTCACTACCCCGCTTTTGAACTCCTCCTGGTCTTGGCGTCCCACCCGGCACGAGTGATATCCGGTGAGGGCGAGGTGGTGAACCCAGCTCCGGAAACCTGTGGTGTTTATGAGTATGATGGCGAGATGGAGAGGTCACCGCTGGGGGGGGGCGAGAATAGAAGGAGAAAAGCGACAGTCACAGAGAATTCCGGAACCACCTATTTACAGCGCGCTGGGCGGAGCCCTACCTCACTATGTAGCTCCATCATAACATTACCCTCCTCTCGATGGCGAACCCCCCGCCGACATGGTGCCTGAAACCAACATCTGGAAACCTGAAACGGAGGAAGCGCGAGAGGATGCTCTCGACCCCACAAGCCAGAGCCCTGCTGGATGAAAATGTTGAAATGATGTGGGTGGGCGAAGTGGGTCTACTTTGTGGACTCTTTGGGAGGGAGGGGATGTGTAAGAAAGGTTGGTTAAGGAAGCTATAGGGAGAGTACTAGGGGTATGCTGGAAGGGGAGGGGGGAGCTGATTTTGAAGTGGCTTTGGCAGTGGTAGCTGGGGAAGTGGAGTTGGATGGGTGAGGAAGCATTGGGGCGGAGGAGGAAAGGAGGGGGTGGTGGAACCAAGAACTTTTTTATGTTATCAGGGTTCCGTATTGACCGCTTGTAATTCTGATATCTTTACAAAGACTTCTACAATGGGGGTGGAGCATTAGACCACTTTTTCACCTCGAGTAATCACTGAACTTACTCCTACTCTTGACCTAAAGTATTACTAAATCCCGGATCTCTCCAAAGATCTCCGTAACACCGCTCAACTGGTGCAATGATAATTCCAGTCTTGCATGATTTGCTTGTATCATGCGTGGCAAATGCTCTGGGAAGTGTAAAACTAAAGGAAGCACTTAGGCGGGGGAGGGGGTTACATCCCTGTGCAGGAAGTATCTGCCTCGCACTCACCCTCCTGATCCTAAATTTACTATGATATCTCATGACAATTCACCAGTATAATAATGGGGTATAATAATTATCATACATAATACTTGTAATATCTACATTATTATGATATGTAGTCAGGTAGGGTTAGGGTTTCATTTCTGAGAAGTGGGCTCCGCCAAGATAGTGGCAGTACGAGAGTATTATGGATTACGGGTATCTGTAAGTGGGAGCGGTGGAAATCACTAGGTGGTGTGGAGCAGAATACTCGGATGAGGTACTTGGGGATTTGGAAGGGATTGGGCAGGTTTATGATAGATGATAACTTCGCGGATGGCGGGAAGGAGAGGTATGAGATACGTGGATATGGATGAATTCTAAATTAAGTAGAGCGTCTAGGAGAAAAAGAGGAGGAGGAGAGGGAAATCAGAAAAATAGTATATAAAGCACAAAACGTTAGCTGAAATAGGTGAAAGAAATGCTGTTACCAAGAAACTCTATCTATTTATGATACATCTAGTTGCGAGGGGTGTTGCCCACAGCAAAGCCGTAAGTTACTCCGAAACTATTTATGGAATGGGGATAAGTCTGGTAACAGAAGGAAGGATGTAAATGAGAATAGCTGAAAGACAGACGAAAGAGGCGATCAAGATATAGCGAGTGATAGAAAGCGAGATGGTAGGTCGGGTGTTGGGATGGGCGTTCATCTTGCTTGGGGGGTGGGGGGACTTCGGGGGAGATATGGGAGGGGGTTGAGGCGGGGTGGACGGTTCGGTTGGGGGGCTGTTATCAGTGGGGGTGGGAACAGAGTCATTGGTATCTGGTATCCCATCCTTCTCACCGGGGTCTGCCGGTGGGAGGTGCGTGGTGTCGGTGTTAGGATTGTGAGCTGGGAATTGGATCTCTGCAGGGGACTGATCCTCATGCCGAGCGGAGAGTGGGAGTGATGCCTGGGCAGCGGGATCAGTTGTATCGGAATTGATATTTTGCCGTTCCTGTAGGATCCTCGCAACTTCCTTATGGCCGTTGGAGAGTGCCCACAATAGTGGTGTTTGGTTCTGGTTGTCTGGTGTAGCTGTGTGGACATCTTGCCTTTCCAAAAGTAGCCTTACTACCCCCACATGCCCGTTCCGAGCGGCCCACGAGAGTGGCGTCCGGCCATATTGGGTGTCTGCCTGGTCGGGATTAACATTCACTTGTTCCAATAACATCTTTACTACCCACTGACGCCCGGACTCAGCGGCATACGAGAGTGGTGTCCGGCCATATACGGTGTCCACCTGGTCGGGATAAACATCCCCTCGTCCCAATAGCATCTTTACTACCCCCTCACTGCCGGACTCAGTGGCATACGAGAGTGGTGTCCGGCCATATTCGGTGTCTGCCTGGTCGGGATTAACATCCCCTCGTTCCAATAGTATCTCTACTACCCCCTCACTCCCGGACTCAGCGGCATACGAGAGGGGTGTCCGGCCGTATTTGGTGCCTGCCCTGTCGGGATTAACATCCGCTCGCTCCAATAGCATCTTTACTACCCCCTCACTCCCAGACTCAGCAGCATACGAGAGTGGTGTCCGGTCATATTCGGTGTCTGCATGGTCGGGATTAACATCCGCTCGTTCCAATAGCATCTTTACTGCCCCCTCACTCCCGGACTCAGCAGCATACGAGAGTGGTGTCCGGCCATATTCGGTGTCTGCCTGGTCGGGATTAACATCCCCTTGTTCCAATAGCATCTTTACTACCCCCTCACTCCCGGACCCAGCGGCATATGAGAGGGGTGTCCGGCCATATTCGGTGTCTGCATGGTCGGGATTAACATCCACTCGCTCCAATAGCATCTTTACCGCACCCTCACTCCCGGACCAAGCGGCATACGAGAGTGGTGTCCGGCCATGTTCGGTGTCTACCTGGTTGGGATTAACCTCCACTCGTTCCAAAAGCATCTTTACTGCCCCCTCACTCCCGGACTCAGCGGCATACGAGAGTGGTGTCCGGCCATATTTGGTGCCTGCCCGGTCGGGACTGACATCCGCTCGTTCCAATAGCATCTTTACTGCCCCCTCACTCCCGGACTCAGCGGCATGCGAGAGTGGGGTCCGGCCATATTTGGTGTCTGCCCGGTCGGGATTAACATCCACTCGCTCCAATAGCATCTTTACTACCCCCTCACTTCTAGACAAAGCGGCATACGAGAGTGGCGTACAGCCATATTCGGTGTCTGCCTGGTCGGGATTAACATCCGCTCGCTCCAATAGCATCCTTACTGTCCCCTCACTTCCGGACTCAGCGGCATACGAGAGTGGTGTCCGGCCATAAGTGGTGTCTGCTTGATCGTGATTAACATCCACTCGCTCCAATAGTATCTTTACTACCCCCTCACTCCCGGACTTAGCGGCATACGAGAGTGGTGTCCGGCCATATTGGGTGTCCACCTGGTCGGGATTAACATCCCCTCGTTCCAATAGCATCTTTACTACCCCCGCACGCCCGGCCTCAGCGGCATACGAGAGTGGTGTCCGGCCATATTGCGTGTCTGCCTGGTCGGGATTAACATCCACTCGTTCCAATAGCATCTTTACTGCCTCCTCTTGCCCTCTGGTGGCTGCCCATAAGAGCGCAGTGCTCCCGGTGCTATCAATTGCATTAACATCCCATTCTTTCATCTCCAGTACATCGTGGACTATCCCAATGATCCCAAGGAATGCTGCTCCATGGAGTCTTGTAAATCCCATTGGTCGATCCATCCAGTCAAGATAAGGGCCTAAGCGCCACTGCTGACAATAGTGCAATAACATTAGTTGAGCAAATACATGCTCATCAAATCTATCTAGAATTCTCAGCGCAAGCGTTTTCACATTTCCCGTCATCGCCCTTCGCGTGTGCTCCCCCCAGTAACAAGATGCATATTGTAGAAGTGGCATGGTTTCGGGGGCTGAGCGAAGAGTTGGCGAAAGATCCCAGACACATGAAAAATTGAGGTACGTTAAACAAACTTCCGCAATTGTTGAGTGGGGACTAGCGAATAGGGTCGGATCACCAGAGAGATGCTCCCGCAGAGTAAGGTGCACAAGTCGAACAGTGGATGAAGACGCTTCGACAGTAACAAGGCCAAGAGAAGATGCTAGGAGTGTCCGTAGTGTAGGAACATTTTCAACATCCAGATCAGCCGATCCCACCTCAACTCCCATGGCATGGCAGAGCTCTTCAGCCCGTAATGGCCGTTCCGAATAAACCACCCACATTAGGACCTTCATCCCGAGTATTGATTTATTTCCCTTCTGCGCCTTTAGTCGCGTGAGAGTTGCCGTATAGGCATCACCAAGTCCCTTGCCTTTTGTCATCTCTTCCAGCTTCTTTCTTCTCTGTCGAATTGTCACCTCTCCTAGAATCGCATCCATGTTTATTGTAACGAGGAGGAATCTGCACGCAATATTTGTCAGAATACATGATTGATAGGGTTGAAATGCTAAATCCTCCTACGCACATATCAGATATCTTTTCCAAGATAATTCTTACAAGGTCTACCCGTAAATCATCGTTCATCGCATCTGGCTCTGGGTCCCTGGATAGCCTCATCTTTAGATAATTTCTGATATCGTCGGTGTTGGGACTGATAGGTATCACAACCGCCCCGGGAAAATATCTTTGAATGTCTTTCCTGACGTGGGGCCTCCCGGTGAGGAATACTCTTGTCTTAGGAGACTCCCGAATAATATCTCGCAGCGACTCAAGAAGTTCTGGTAGATTCTTCGGCAAGTACTCGTCCAGGGCATCGATACAGATGAAAACTTGCGGAACCGAAGCAATAGTGATCCTCAACACTCGCATCAGATCCGGAAGCCGCAGTCCTCTCCCACCAACCTCTCTCTTCCCTTCTTCAAATGCCTCCCGTAGAGATTTCGGGATATCCCCTCTGGCTAGTAGCTGCTTCAGAATAGCTCCCATCATGCTCGTGATTGTCTGTTCTTGCTGGGAAAGGTAATCGCAGTACAAGCATGCGACGGCGATATCTTCCTTCTTTCCCTGATCGCACAAGCTGTCGATCACCAGCGAACTGATTTTTTCTCGCCGTCAGCCATATTCTCGTTCTAAGAGTTCCGCCACTTACCTCAGATATGTTTTGCCCACTCCCGGACCCCCGGAGCAAAATAAGATAGCCTTATCGGCTCCGTCCTCACACTCTCTCCACTCCTGAAATTCCTTAGTTCCCAAAAGCCAGTCCCCGACCCCGTCGAATCGGTCGTTGCGCACGTCTTGGTGCCGGTTATTCGGCTCTAGTGGAGACAGCCAGCGCATTATCTGCGCATCTTCATCGGAATTGTAGACGCTCGTGTTGAAACAACTGGTCATGTTGCCGCTGTTCGCATTGCTGTCGCCCATGTTGACGGATAGGTTATATGTGGTCTGTGCCATTATATTCTGTCTGGGGTGTTTTCTGGATGTAGAAATAGTACGTTGATTTTGTAGAGATAGTGCTGTTGGAGGAATTTGGAGGCTCTCTGTTGGAAGAGCTAAACAAAGAGGGTGATCTAGCTTGTGCGACAATCACTATCTAATCGCATGCAGCGCACATCATCGGTGACTAATACAAGTCAAGTCACACAAACACTTGGGTTGAATGGCTGTCAGCGCAAAATGTGTTTGTATGGAACCTCCCCGAATTTCCAATCGTTATTCTTATATGGAACGGCTTGGGTAGGGGTTTATTGAGATTTTGTAGTTAACTGGGAGTGGATTTTGCGTGGTTGCGCTGTCTCTTGAACAATTAACGCCGTAGCTCGTCTTAGTTTGCATGATATAGTGGTGGTACCCTATTCATTTAGAGTGCCGTTTCCGGGCATCCGGGTGTTGGTTCTGCTAGACAGGGTGATGTTCCTATATTTCACTATGATCGAATCTGAGTCCTATGATGGGGGAGAGTGGTTATTGGTGGAGAGTAGTAGGAGAGTATTAAGTTAGGATCGTCCTAAAGCATGGTGATTTAGATGGTAGTCCATGGATGCAGGTACTTGGTATTCACATTATCCACTTTGGAGGGCACCTTGGGAGAGATGTGCCTGGTGGCCAAACCTCTTCCTAATTTAGATTAACCGTATCCTACCCCACAAACCGACGACTGCCAATCACTTGGTGCAAGGTTTGTCCCGAATAGTTGCAATCAATGATTAGATCCACATATATCAATCTCGTTGTGGAATAGCCATTTCCTACCACACCATTATTTTATTCAGATTAATTAGTAAAAATACTTCACACGGAGTATTTCCGGGCAGAGTTCGGGACGTATGATAACTGACCGGTGGCCCGGGAGAATCTTTAAACACCCCACAAACCCTAAGAAAACAATAATCCAAAAAGCAGCTCTAAGAGATAAAGCACTAGGAACTGCATCTTGAATAGTGTAGTAAAGCACCTAGTCAAAAGTCTTGGTGATCGCTTATTTCAACAATTGTAGCAACGGCAACCATAGAGTAAAGAAATTGCAATAACTCAACCAGCAAAGCTTGAAATGATAAGAAATTAAAGAGAGTGAATTCTAGGACCAGCCTTTACATATAAATAAAATCAAAAATTAAAAAAACAATTGCTAGTATCTTGTGTACCACCCCTTGGCTGCAATAACAGCCTGAACCTGGTTAGGCATTGACCTCCATAAATACTCAAAAAAACCAGAGGGTATTGTATCCCATACTATAGGTAATGCCTCAACTAGCTTCTGCTTGACCTTTTGAGGGCCACCAGGTATTGAAGCAATATCTGGATACTGAATCTGAAGTCTGTTCTTCAGTTCAACCCACACATGCTCAATAGGGTTAAGGTCAGGTGAACAAGGAGGGTGTTCAGCCAGTTCA
>JACCEG010000079.1:340319-381707 GCA_014065205.1 Tuber brumale | reverse complement strand
CCTAATAGCTTCCGCTACTGGGATAACCTCTTGGAGTATTTCACCGAAAACGTCCCGTCACTTTCGGCCCATAGTTAGGAAGCCTAACTTCGAAGCCTACTATCTCAATGCGCCTCCGACGGATTTCCTCCGTTCCACTTCCCAGATGTCGCCAAAGGTCCCCTCTCATATATCCTGCGAACAGCATGCGGTCGGACAGACGGCGGCGATGTATATGGTGTTATGAAGCGGGCTTCATTGATGTGACTTTTTAGTTATGGGACGCAACTCTCGAAATCTCGCTAATGACGTGCGGGCCCCATAAGGGGGCCGGAGGGGGGTGTTGGCACTCCGGTAAATATGAGGGTCTGTGCGCAGTTACCCTACCGTGGGTCTGTGCACATGTCTCGGATTTCCATATGCCTAACATGTATCCACCTCATTCTTCTTTCTACACTTTGTAGAAAATCTGTAATTAAATTAGTAGTTAGATTATATTCCCAAGTAAGTAGTCTTACAACAAAAAGACAGAAAATAAAATAATTATAAGATATATAAAAGAAGATAGAACTTACTTTTGATGCCCTGGTGCACCATCTTCAACAACCCTTGTCCAACCAAATCTCTCACAACACTCATGCCAGAAAGGAATTAAAACTGGATCCAGAATATACTTAGTATACTCACAAGGGAATACTGAGGACTATTTTATTTTATCTCCTTTACTTATTTTATTTATTAAATGTTGTTGTGGAATGGGGTAGTACAATATGTTGTCGAGAATGTTGATGTACGGAGATTTGTGTTGTACGAGTGTCGCGTTACTTTTTTCCACCCCCTGTACATAAGGAGAATTTTCACCATCTTCTCCATCTTATAGTTAGGTGTCAAAAATAACTGAACGCCCATAGGTACTACTAGGTATAAATTCTTCCTGTTGCTACCTGGGGGTGTTCAGTTATTTTTGATACCTGACTGTACTTGGCTATCAAAGGCAATGGAAACGAATCCACATTATCGAACTCAACTGAACTGAAAGTGAACACAAACGAATTTTTACGACTACGGAAGTGGGAAATAGCCAAAGGACCGAGCTATTCCTAATTATCGAAGCCCTTCGTTTGATTTTAGTTTCTTTTCTCTCGTTTTGTTCATTTACTTATACGAACTTTCGTCGACCACTTATCTTGACATTTTCTCCTGCGGGCCCGAAATCGTTCTTTCAACACTCCCGCGGGAGGTAAAGTGGCTGCTTGCGAATTTGGACGGGGTTTTGCGGGTTTAGATGTTAGCTTGACGGATGGCGGGGGGGGGGCATGGGATACGGGGATTTGGACAAGTTCTGGGTAAAACGCCTAGGAAAGAAGGAGGTGAAAAAAGAAATCGGGAAGATAGTATATAAGGCACAAAAAGTCAGCTAAAACAGGTAAAGAAATGCCATCACCAAGAAAGTCTATCTATTCATGATATCATACACCTAATCGACAGAGGTACTGCTCACACCAAAGCTTTAAGTTACACTGTAACTATTTATGGAATGGAAATAAGTCTGGTGATAGAGACAGAAGGATGTGAACGAGAATAGCTAAAAGACAAACGGAAGAGGCGATGAAAATATAATGGCCGATAGAAAGTGAGGTGGTAGGTCAGGTGTCGGGATGGGTGTCCATCTTGCTTGGAGAGTGCGGGAACATCGGGTGCGATATAGGAGGGTGTTGAGGCGGGGTGGACGGTTCGGTCGGGAAATCGTTACCACCGGGCGCGGGAACAGAGCCATTGGTGTCTGGCATCCCATTCTTCTCACCGGGGTCTACCGGTTGGAGGTGCGCGGTGTCGGGGTTAGGATTGTGAGCTTGGAATTGGATCTCCGCAGGGGACTCGCCCTCATACCTAGCGGTGGGTGGAAGTGATTCCTGGCCAGCGGGATCAATTGTATTGGAATTGATATTTTCCCGTTCCTGTAGGATCCTCGCAACTTCCTCATTGCCCTCGGAGAGTGTCCACCATAGTGGTTTTCGGTTCCCATTGTCTGGTGCGGATTCTTCGGCAAGTACTCGTCTAGGGCATCGATACAGATGAAAACTCGCGGAACCCAAGCAATAGTGATCCTCAACACCGCCATCAGATCTGGAAGTCGCAGCCCTCTCCCACAAACCTCTTTTCCTCCTTCTTGAAATGCCTCCCGTAGATACTTCGGGATATCCCATCTGCCTACTAACTGCTTCAAATTAGTTCCCATCATGCTCGTGATTGTCTGTTCTTGCTGGGAAAGGTAATCGCAGTACAAGCATGCGACGGCGATATCTTCCTTCTTTCCCTGATCGCACAAACTGTCGATCACCAGTGAACTGATTTTTTCCCGCCGTCAGCCATATTCTCCTCGTTCTAAGAGTTGCGCCACTTACCTCAGATATTTTTTGCCAACTCCCGGACCCCCGGAGTAGAACATGATAGCCTTATCGGCTCTACCCTCACACTCTCTCCGCCCCCGAAATTTCCCAGTTCCCAGATGCCAACCCCCGACCCCGTCGAATCAGCCGGCGCGCACGCCCCGGTGTCCGTTATTAGGCTCTAGCGGAGAGAGCCGGCGCATTACCAGTGCATCCTCATCGGACTTGTAGACGTTAGTGTTGAAACAACCTGTCATGTTGCCGCTCTTCGCATTGCCGTCGCCCAAGTTGACGGATAGGTTATATGTGGTCCGGGCTATTATATTCTGTCTGGGCTGTTGTCCGAATGTAAAAATAGTTCGCTGATTTTGTAGGGATAGTGGTGTTGGGGGAGTTTGGAAGCGTTCTGTAGCAAGAGCTGAAGAAGGAGGGATGATCTGGCTTGTGCGACAATAGATATCCAATCATCTGCTGACCTTATATTATAGGTGACTAATACGGGTCAAGTCACACAGATACTTGGGTTGAATGGCTGCAAGCGCGAAATGTGTTTGCCGGAATTTCCGGAATTTTCGATTGTTATTCTTATATGGAACGGGCTGGGTAGGGGTTTACTGTGATTTTGTGGTTAACCGGGGATTATATTTTGCCGGATTGAGCTGTCTCTCGAACAATTGACACCGTAGCTCCTCTTAGTTTTCATGATATAGTGGTCGTACGCCATTCAATTAGAGTGCCATTTCCGGGCATCCGGGTGTTGGCTCTGCTGGAGAGGGTGATGTTTCTATCTCGCTATGATCGAGTCTGAGTCCCATGATGGGGGAGAGTGGTTGTTGGTGGAGAGCAGTAGGAGAGTATGGAATTAAAATCTCGCTAAGGTGTGATGATTTGGATGGCAATCCCGACCATGAAATCAAGTACTTGGTATTTACGTTATCGACATTGAAAGGCATATTGAGAAGGCGCAGGGTGGAAGAACCTCTTGTAAATCACGATGATCCGTATCCTAACCTACGAACTAACGGCCAACCACCCGGGTTAAGCCTTTTGGCGAATGGTTGTAGTCAATGATTACATGCACATATATTTGTTTCTATCGGGAATAGCCGTTTCCCACCACACAATTCTTCCACTCAGACTAGTAAAAGTGCTTTACACAGAATGTCCCTAGCTGAATTTAGGATATATGGTAAACTGACCGGTCGCCTGGGAATCCTAAAATACCCCATAAACAGTAGGAAAACCATAATCCAAAACGCGCCTATGAGATTCAAAGCACTCGCAATGGGATTTTGAATTGTGTAGCACATAAATACTCTTGCTTCAGCCAGGCCACAACTCACCCATCTCAGTTCTGAGTGTCGATTCAAAACAACACCTTTAAGAAGAAAGGCAAAATGTCGCCAACCTCCCCTCTTCCTACCAGCTACTTCAGAATGGCTCCCATCATACTGGTGATTGTCTGCTCTTGCCGGGAAAGGTAGTCCCAGTACAAGCAGGCCACGGCGATATCTTCCTTCTTTGCCTGATCGCACAAGGTGTCGATTACCAGCGAACTGGTTTTACCCGCCGTCAGCCATAATCGCTTCGTTCAAAGAATCTTGCCACTTGCCTCAGATATGTCTTGCCCACTCCCGGATTCCCCGAGCAAAACAGGATAGCCTTATCGGCTCCACCCTCACACTCCCTCCACCCCCGAAACTCGCCCGTTTCCAAAACCCAATCCCCTACACCATCGAATCAGTCGTTTCGCACGCTCTGATGCCTGTTACTCGGCTCTAGCGGAGAGAGCCAGCGCATAATCTGCGCATCCTCGCCGGACTTGTAGACGTTCGTGTTGAAACAGCCTGTCATGTTACCGCTGTTCGCATTGCCGTCGCCTATGTGGACAGATAGGCTATAGGTAGTCTGGGCCATGATATTCTGTCTGGTGTTTCAATGTAGATATAGTAAAGTAATTTGTAGAGGTACCGATATTGGGGGACTTCGCCAACATTCTACGAGCAGAGCTGAACGAAGTGGGGCGATCCGGCTTGTACGACAATTGTTATCTATTAATAATCATCTGGGGAGGGTGCATTGTACTGTACTCGTATGTGACTAATACCAGACAGGTCACATGGGTTGAAATGACTGCTGGCGCGAACTGAGCCTGAACATCAGGAACCTCCAGAGTTTTCGATTGTTGTTCTAGCACGGAACAGGTTGGGTAGGGGTTTGTGCAGATTTTGTCGTGAGCTGGGGACTGGATTGTGCGGGATTACGCCGTCTCATGAACAATTGATACCATAACTCTTCGTCACTTTCTATGTCCTCGGTGAGTTTACCATTCTTGTCTACACAATTCTATTCCTTCCGATCTTTGGTTTCTTGTACTGTACCCCTCAGGTCTTCATACTATATACCCGATTAGTTGAATTATGGGGGGCATGAACGGAGGCGGTTCTGGGCTGTCTGCCGGGTAGCGGGGGCACAGCTATGGCATATTCGCAACGCAAAGAGGAAGAGATTTGGTGCTGGTCTGCGAGATATAGTGGCGGTACGCCATTCATTTGGAATGCCATTTTTGGGTTTCCGGGTGCGGGTTCCGCTGTTCACAGCTCACTCCAATCAAATCCGAGTATTTTAATAGAAAATACAAAAGAAAGTCAAGCGTAAAGTATAAAGAAAGGGAGAACGATCGCGGTGAATAAGATAGGATGAGGCCATTGCTCCGCCGGTGTGGAGTGAGCGTCGACCGTGTTGTAAAGCGTTTACCGTGACACTTACTCCCTCAGCTCGTACGCGAGGTGCGCCCTGCACCCCCCCCCCGATAACCCCACTCCCAAGATCGATCTACAGTAAGTACCCACGTCACTGTCAGTCACATATAATCGCGGGATTCTTCCATCCTTCGTTTGATCAGATTTGATTCCCGGTATGCTATATTCAAACATAATCATGGCCATCGTCTTACGACCGGCGCCTTGTCCTCGGCCCTTTGTTCCCTCTTCCGCTCCTCCAAAACACTGATGCGGGTCTACACGGTGAGGTCAGTCTTTCCGCGCTTAGCATCGTGATTTCTCTTCATATCGCGGAACTCACCTCCATCTGCCTACACGTATCGACAGCTCGTCTATCCGTCTGCGCACGCCCTCAAATTCTTCTCGCATTGCCGTCTCCCGCTTTTCGAACCGCGTCTCGGTTGACTCTATGAACCCGCGCAGCAGGTTCATGATCTCCTGGTGGTTTCTATCCACCTTCTCTTCCAGTCTATCGAGGCTGCCGGTAACGCCCTATTATTATCCAAATTGATCGATTAACCAATTGGCCTTGTCCCCGTATCTCAGACAGGCATCAATTGAATCACTCACAGACTGCTCACAGCCTTCAGAACGCGCTCTCCCGGTATCCCGCCCGGCGACCCAGACGGTGGGGTGGAGGTGGCGATGATGACCGAGGAACCTGCATGTCCGCGTCCGGTATGGTGCTAGCACCGGTCTCTATAGTGCCTAGGGACATGCTCGAGTGATGCAAAAGGGAATTCTACATTGCGGTCAGTATTCGTGATCAACTCGGATCGCGTCAGGAAAAGGAAAATTACATACCGTTGATTTTTCCTGCACAGCTATCGTGAATCTGTCAACCGAGTGGAGCATGGTGTTGACGGTACAGTACCGGTGTCAGGGGTCCTCTTACACTCCCTCTTATTTCCTTGGTGTGTTGCGCGTGCCGTATCCCGCCTCTGTGATATGTCTGTGACCTCCCGTTAAACCACACAGCAGACAAGTACAGAAACGTCCTGACCCGATATCAGTAAACCCACTACGCAAGGGTAGGCTAAAAGGAAATGTGGCTGGACCAATTGGAAGAACTGATGAGCGGTGATTTTCTTGTGGTGTGCCCCCGATAGTCGCACACTCCTAAACTATGGGAGAACAAGGTGGCTTATATGCAGAAAACTCTGCATGCCAAGCAAACTATAAACACAAACTTTTAGTGGGTGACGAAACACCCTGCATGACTGCTAAACTACCCTGCCCTATCACCCTAGGCCACACCGGTACCGTACAGCCGAGAGGAAAATACTCGTGCCAAGGTTGTGACTAGGCGTCACAGCTCCTGAATGCTCGCCTGCTCGCGAACCCCCTCCTTCAACCCTGAGCAGTGTGGCCAGACTCAGAGAAATATTTGCATATATTGAGAGTGTGGGTGGGACTATTTAATGTAAAATTAAATTTTATACAATGGATTCCTAGCTCTGCTGATGAATGTAAAATTAAACTAAACAGTTCTGAAGTAATAAGTTTATCCCTACTTGTAAATAGTTTTGATTACAACACATGGGTCAATTGCAACTGAGTTACATATTTTACATGGTGAAATGAAATTCTTCTGGCCTGTTTAGCCATTGTAAAAATTCATCAGATTGGTGAAAGATATTCAGACTAAAAGACATTTTACTATGATTTTTAAAAATATTTCCAGTTTAAATAAATCAAATATCAATCAATTTCAACAATTTAGAAAAGATGTCTTCTTTTCATGCTTAGAGTCAGAACAATAATTTTTTTTTTTTTTTTCAATGATTGTTTGTTGAGTAGAAAAATGCAAACAGAAATACTTTTGTCAAGTGTTGATGCTGGTTGCTGATTTATGTTCGGTTACTTATACTAAGGAACAACAGTCTACGTTACGGTAGTTATTGAGCTGTAAAGTTACTCGAGTATGTTGGAGGTCAGTCTGAAGAGTGCCCTACTTGCGAGCTATCATAGTAAGAGTTCGTGGCTGGTCGGACCTAGCCACAACCCTGGCACAAGTCCCTTTCCCGACAAATCTATCTCGGCTAATTTTGGACCCTGCGGGATGCTTGTGGCAGGGGCAGGATCATTACCGGTACTGTACTGTCGCTGCTATCATACGATACCAGTATGGGAATATGATCTGCCCCCGAGCCTAGGAAATAGGAAAACCCTAGTTGCGAGCATCAGCGCGCCGGAAGATTATCCATGACACCATTCCAGGGTTACGGTCCTTCGATCCGGGTTGGATATTGGGCCGAATCTTCGCAGGGCTTGGGTTAGGTCAAGTCCGCACATTTTTGATAACCAGTTAGCCCGTTGGAAGGCTTGATTGGTATCATAGAATTGTGTGACGACCCGGAGCCGGTTTGGTAAGCGAGCTCGAGTGAAGTCGGCCACGAGGCGCAGCGAAATTCAAGTATGCTGTGAGAGTACCGTACAGTACTAGGACTCGTACAATGCCTGTCTGTCGGGTGATGATTGAACCTGCCCCTCCTCTTCTCTTCTCTTACCGTACTGTAGATCTCAGCTACACCTTACAATTATAGAAGCAAACTTCGGGTATCGCACAAGTATAAACCATCATCTCACTAGCATACAGCAACGTATTGGAGCGGAAAGTGGATCAGACAGAGTACCGGTAGTGAGTTGTGCAGTCCAGTAGGCGAATTTGGCGCAAATCCCCACTGCAGGAATATTGACAAAACCAAACCTTTGAATTCAGCGCGAAAAAATGACAAATCCTGATATGCTACCAGAAATACCTCCTAAAACTTTGCACGGCTTTCCAGTATTCGGTGCTAATTTTCAATTTTTTTGCGGTGCACCTCAGCCGATTCACTTGCACATCTGACCAGTTTCCTGGTCCAATACCGTGGGTTGATAGTGAAACAAGCTTGAATTGATAGAAGCAAATTCGAATTGGTGCGCATGATGCCTCCTCATAATCGGTCAATGCACCCTGTACCCCGATAGACCAGACATAGAGCACAGCAGAAAAAAGTACCGGTACCTCCGAAAGGCATAAGTGCATTTCTAACGATATAAGATTCAGGGACATCTTGCTCAACAGTTACCGGTTGGGATCCGGGAGATAGAATGAGTCTAATCTTGAACTGCTTGGAGCTCGAGTAATCTAAGCCCGAGAGTTATGGGACAGGATGTGATTAGTCAGCCTTGTTGCAAGCTTTGCAGAGGGGATGCCACGCTTACAGCGTCAGTTCACACCATAACTTATGATAACTTCTAACGGACGAGCACGCTTCAGATGCAGCGCCTTCGCTCCCACCATGGGAACTAATTCCTCCTCCGCCTCCACCACCAAGCTACTCTCTCATACCATTAGCCGAGAATTCGCACCCTTGCTCGCTCCAGTAGGGGGGTTACAATCTGGAAATGCAGACCTCGACGACATTCAAACCCGCTCCAGACTGTATCCTTGTATCCTTAGTGGGAAGCAGAGGCCTTTTAGTCTACACCCACGGCTTCACGGGTGGCGAAACGGCCTTCCGAAGCTTTCCTGCCCGCATACACAACTCGTTATCCGCTACTTTGAAAAAGGAACAAAAAAAAAAGACTTCGACAGGGGTGTTCGCACAACGGTGCATCCAAGGACCGGGCAATACATCCCCACCCTGCGCGCGGAAGGGTTCTCGAAGTAGTTCGCGCGATCCGAGAATCCGTACACGGACGCGATATATAGCTTGAAAATAGATGGCCAGGGTTGTGGTAGCGGGGGTTGTCAAGTTTGATTCACGGTTTTCGGAGTTATATCCGCGGGGCTCAGGACTTTGCTTAGGTTGGAGGAGAAGAGACCTTCCAAGGAGGGTGGGAGCTGTACTGTGCTGTACACGCGGCTAAATGTGAGTAAGGCTTTATTGTCAATGGCACATTCTAGTATCACAGCATTACGGATGAGTTCTTTGGTAGGAGACCTAAGTGGAATTTCACAGTTTCGCGAAGTAAGTAGGGTATATGCCAATTGTAATAATATCCCCACAGGGGATTGGGAGTACTAATGAGATATTAGGGGAACTTGGGATTTAGCACTAAAGGTTATCAATAAACACTACTCTCATCTTACCGCCATGGCAGGGCAGTAACTTGATGTCGCATCTTGAGTTTGGATTCATTCTCTGCACTAAGCGCCCTCTTTACCGAAACCGCTAAACTGATTGAAATGGTAACTGCCTCCCCTGTCCCTGCGGCCTGAACGACTACTGTAACACCACCCAAAAACTCGAAATTGGTGAGCAAACCCTCGGCAGTAAAACGACCAACGTGTATTTCGTAAACTACTACACATCATCCACCCCACTAAAACACCCACCTACAGCCGCGCATCCAGAGCACTTGTTTGACCGTGTGGACGGGGGAGCACGGAGGTCTAGCGATACCGAATCACAAGAAATGTTGCAGGAAATGCACCTTGGGGTGAATCTGTCTCCATCCAGGGCGCGCTCCAACAACCTTCGCCCAAGTACCCCCTCCCCAAGTGAGGAAATGACGCAATGGAAGCCCAATCCTGTATCGGATAGCGCGGCGTTCTACAAAGAGCAAGACAAGCTAAAGGAATCTACCCTGTGCCTATAGCATAAACTATAGTAGTGGTGCTTGAGCGAATGATACCCGACCATACTCCCCCTTCTGTCCACTGGTTCTGCCGCCTCTGCACCGGCCGCTGCGGTATTCTCCCCACCACCACCGAAGCCCGTGGAATTTGGCTGGTCGCAAATCCGGGATGCAACCGCGTGTAAAGCGGCTGAGAAGGCTGCTGCAGGGGCAATGAGATTGTGGGACAAGACTGTGAAAGAATATAAAAAGGCAACCAGATACTGGGGACAAGCGTTTGAGAGGAGCAAGGGGAGAGACGCCAGAAAGCAAAAAGAAGCAGGGAAGAAATCGGCTTTCGGCATATTGGCGAGGTGGAGAGATTATGCCTAGGGAAGGGAAGAGTGGAGAGGGAAGATTGACCATTAAAAGGCATTCCCAAACTACCTATTTACAGCACATCCGGGCTGAGCACTGGCTCCCGCAAAAGTCCCATACCATCCACCTCTCCATCTCCGTTGCCAACCCCTCGCCGACCCATTCCCTAGCACCAGCGC
Source organism: Tuber brumale (assembly GCA_014065205.1). Taxonomy (NCBI): domain Eukaryota; kingdom Fungi; phylum Ascomycota; class Pezizomycetes; order Pezizales; family Tuberaceae; genus Tuber; species Tuber brumale. The sequence continues at coordinate 371,450 of JACCEG010000079.1, read as the reverse complement.
CCAAAAACCCGAAAAGGAAGAAGCGCGAGATAAAGAGGCAGTTCTACATGACGCCGCACACGTTAGATGCCTGCTAGATCAAGGCTCAAAGCTCAAATGACGGGATTGGATGAAGTGGGTGTTTATTGTAGACTTTTGAACAAAAACCCAGGATGAAGCCAACCGTGAGTGGCCATGTTGGGGTTCTATTGGTCAGTCGGCCAAAAGCAGTGCTTGTGTGATGTCGAGTTAAACCTTCGTGTTATGTTGTCACGGTCGGAGAATGATGTTTCGGCACTCCCCCCATGCCGGATACCTGCAGAGTAGAGCCGCCACAAGACAAGGCGTTACAGTTGAAACGCTGACTGCACATAAGCAATTTCCCGGTTGGCCTATCATTACCCGGTCCTGACCGTGTGTTGTACAGTACTGCCGGTACCACTGCTCCACATTACAGCGTAAATCGAGTGATGTTCTAGGCCCGGGGATTAGCCCTACAGACTAGACTTTGCGCAAGAGAGATGACAAAAAAGAGGTAGGGGACCGTGACAGAGCGCACAGAACAATTTCTATAAGACGGAGGTGTTTCCCACCGACCAGGAGCTTCTTTCAACCTTTTGATTCAACAGCCAGAAATCGGAGGACGAACTTCGGCAGCAGAAAAAGCATCTATAGTGCAGCAAGGTGTGCCTTTCTGGTATATTGCATTCTCTAATTTACTGGCTAGAGTGCTGGGAATGGAAAAGAATTAGCTGGGTTTACAGGAGCCTAAAAGTGACCGGCGACCATTATTGTCACCATGTTCAGGCTTCTCAACAAGCAAACATTCAAATCTATAGGCATCCATGATGAACACTGTCTTCTTCGTGCCCCTTTATATAGGGCGGTTAGCACTGCTCATGTAAGCTCCAAGTTCGAAGGTTTGTAGACTATTCTAACTTGAATTGGATGGCCCAGCTATACAATCATGCTATCAACAATAATAATTGTCTTGGAAATAATCACTCCGCCAATTGGGCGGGTAGTAGTCCAAGTCGCTTGACAACAGGATTTCAGTTTGGTCACACCGTTCCATATACTACATGGGAGCGTTTCGGACGGCGGGAGAAGGTGAGCTAAGAAACAATTCCGAGATAAAAAATAACAAAAGGTGCTGATACCTAGTTAGGCATGCACTGTAATACATGGTAAAATTGATTCCCTCAATCTTGATCCTCAGACTGGTCAAATTGATATAAAAGTAACCGCTAAAAACGGTGGCAAAAATATGAATGGTAAATTGGGCAAGAAGGATGAGAAGTGGGACAAGATAGATAGGGAGCAGGTTATAGAGCATGATAATATTATTGAAGTACGAAAGGAGAAGGATGGGCAGCAGTATAGGGAAGTGACGAGCGATAAGGACTCAGGGCAGCACAAGGAATGGAAAAAAAAGTTTGAGGAGGAGAATAGGGAATGGGACAAGAAGCATCGCCGGGAGGTCGCTATAAAGGCCATTATATTTATTTGTGCTCAAGTTGCCATGTTTATGGATTCACCTATTGATATTTCCAAGTCTGATTTATTTGTCCCCATTTTTGTAATAACAATATTATATATTTTCATACCCTAAAGCTTTTAGACTTAGTCGGATTTCATTAATTATAATGAGATAGTCCACCGGACTATACAAGGTGGAACCGGTGATAAAGTTAGTTCTCTTGTGTATAGGATAGCGGTTTAACTCTCAATTGAGTAAAAATCTGATCTCAGGTTGAACATAAAGTTGCAGATATTACTTTGAGATTTGGAGCTGCAGACATGTTGCATTGTGATAAAACAGACCAAGTAGAGTAGAGGAAGTTGATAGATAGATAGAGAGATTTTGTATTTTGGATAGTTCACTTAGGCAGAAGGTAGACATTCAAATCCGCATATATTTCTCTCCGCACTGTCTATTTCTTCTTAATGGGATCTGTTCCCTCCTATGTCATGCCGGTGTGGGTGAAAATTTTCACCCGCCAAAAAGGGGGGAGAAAGGTTCTCTCCCACTAGAACAAAAAAAAGATATGCCAGTAAGGGGCGAGGAGTTTCGAATGAATGAATGAAACCATAGCTTAGAGATATCCAGATCTCCTTGCTCACAATAATGAAACAAGTAAGGAAACCGCCAAGAGGTCAAAAGATGAAGAGTATAGCGGGGACAAAGAATAAAACATGCATAATCTCAGGAGGAACAGTGTACACCATCCATCTTCGTGGTTAGGGGGCACGGAGTATTCGCGGTGGTCAGTTGTTTTCTGAAGCCCCGGATGCCCGATAGTGGACTACAACGAAACAAGCGGGTTGTGATACCTGTTGGAAACCTGCATATTGATGGCCGCACTGGGTGCGGGATGGCCTCATACTCGGAGGTTATAGTGTTGTATATCTGTACTGATAGGAGGACGCGTAAGCTCTGAAGAGCCTTCACCCCCTTGTTTTCTCTCTCTCCCTTTTCTCTCTACAACTCTCTCTTCCTCTGCAATGTTCCGCAGATCCTTTCTCTTTCTTAAAAACATCTCTCCTCAATACAAATACCTTTTGTTCTGGTAAAGGCTATTCCACTCCACTGCGTGAAACCCCATCTCCGATCATTACCTCTACATCGACTATTTCCAACAATACCAGCCTGTTGGGTCCGGAATGATGCCGTATGCTCTTGGAATTAGCCTCCGACCCGCGCAGTCCCCCACACCGCTCTTTATAATATACTGTTAAAAGGATAACTATCATAGTGGCACATCACTTTACCTGATTTCTTGCTCGGAATGTGTATCCTGGATGCATGCGGTGTAAGGCTAGTTAACTTTGGCAGAAAGCTGCATGCTGTCTGTGCCATCTGATGATGTGGTTGCCCAATACTTACAACAAAGCAGTATGCTCTCTACATTGCCTCTTAGGAGTAGATCCTAGTGATTCCAAGTGGCCAGCACGGGCCATGGTCCAGACCTATGTCAAAGCTCGGCTGTCCCCTGGCAACCACCCAGCCGAATCTTGCAGCAACTCGAGTCAAGGCCACCGGGTATTCAGGTAAAGCCACCAGATGCCCAGGACAGGCCGCGCTTTAGGGTTTTGGAAAGCCGCTTTCCAGTAGCCCGGCCAGTGCCAGTGCATCCCTGAGATAGTCTGAGTCAATCTGGCCACTTGGATGTACTGGCAGGTCCCTCCTGCCCATCCACAACGTATGATCCCCCGGAAGGTAGGCTCAACGCAAGGAAGCAAGGCAAACCCCACACCAAAAACACCCGAATAAGCAAAAATGCTCCAGTGAGAGAAGCGTCGCGGTTACCAGCCCTCAGGGGAGCAAGAACTAATACTGGGGCCTCGAGTAGGGCTTTGCTCATCAACACTGTACCAACCTCAGAAAACTGTCCACTGTCCATATCATCGTATGAGGTCGCTGCCCTATGCCTGCAGGTCAACATTATATGATACTTTCTTTCTTGCCTCCGGAGAGCTGATCCCCACTAGGCACCAAAAATGCAGTAACCCTAGAAAGGCGTATGGAACGCAAGAAAGGAGGAAAGGGGCATTTACATGCAATATACCTGAATGAACAAAAATGCTAAAGCGAGCAAAAGCACTGCGGTTACCCAAACCTAAGGGGATACAATAGGACTCTCGCCTCGTTTCGCTGACCTGGTTGTCGGCTTGCTCCTGGAGCGTAAATTTGGCTGCAGCGTAGGTGGCTGGTGTCATGACATTTTGAACTACCATTCCAGCTGATATTTGCTGCCATGTGGATTCTTTCTGGGCATCGCTATCCGCCCTGTTTACTTGGACTCGGTTTGGTAAGTGGGTCGGGGTGAGTGAAGCTGCGAGGTGTAGGGTGTTGCACTATTATTGCTAAAATTAAAGTATAGGGTACCTGAGTTTGGTATACTGATGGAGTATATCTCCCTGCCCGTCGTACAACAGATCTAGGCTACGCTGGACAATTCTTGAGACATACCTTCAGGTACCCCACAGTCGTGAACCGCCATGCCACACCATATAGTGAAACAGACTTCGGCCGGTGGAGGAGAGGCAGGATTGGTGGGTGGTGCCTTAAAATTTGTTGATACTCCTAGTACCCTGTTAATTCAGATATAAAGGCACCATTAGAACTACAAGAATATTACTCGAGTACTAGAAGATTTGGGGACATTGAGCAGCAGTTACCGGTTGGTATCCGGCGCAGAGAATAGTCTCTGGTCAGCTTGAACGATACAATTGAGTGATAATATATGATGCGATTAGTCAGCGGATTGTCAGCTTGGCATCTAATCCGCTGAGCCTGGATACAAACCAACTGACGAACGCGTAACAGACATGGATGTTGAGAATAGCGGCATCACAGAATTGCCCATGTGGGCTGCAATACCGCCGCTCCCACCACGGGAACCGATCATTCCACTGCCTCCACTACCAACCGACTCTCTCTTATCATCGGCTGGGAATTCAAACCCTTACTCGTTCTCAGAGTGAGATTACAATTCGGCAATGCGCCCCCACAACACTCCAATCCCCTCCAGACTCTGTCCTGAGTGGGAAGCGGAAGCTCCATTTACATGGCTTCATGGAAGACGAAACGAACCTCCGGCCCTTTCCCGCCCACCTGCGCAGCTTGTTATCCGTCATTTTCGAAGACTTGAGCTGAGGCGCTCACACACATGTATATCTATCCGGAGTTCGGGGCTAGGCACGACATTTTTGCCTCGGCGGGGGGGCTTTCGGAATGGCTCGCGCAATCTGAGAACCCGGGCATGGATGTGATATACTTGGACATCCCGTTGGGGGGATTCTGGCGGCGGAGGGGGTGCTGTTCAAGGATGAGCGGGGGGATTTAAACATAGGATTTTGGGAGCCTTCAAATTTGGTTCGCTCTTTTTGGGGATGCATCCTGGGGTTATATCTGTGGTGTTGGGGAGTCTGTTCAGGTCGGAGGGGGAAAGTCCTTCCGAGGAGAGTGGGTCAGGTAAGGGTGCGGGGTGAAGGCGGGGGAGAATTTGAGTATGGCTCCGTTGTCAGCGGCACATTCTGCGAGTACCGGGAATGGGTATTTTGATGGGAGACTTCAGCGGAATTTTGCGGTTGGGCGAAGTAAGAAGGATATGTGCTACTAACAATATCCCGCCGGGGGGTGGAGGTGCTAATTGGGGGCACTAGAGGGAACTTGGGATTCAGCACTGAAGTCTATCAATAAGCCCTGTTCTCATCTTAACGCTGCGACGGGTAGTACCTAATGTCGCATCTTGTGTTCAGGTTCGTTTTTTCTACCAGTCGCCCTCTTCGGACTCTCGAAGCCGCGAAACTATGTAATTGAAATATCGGTAGTGGCTGCCTCGCCGATTCCTGTGGCTTGAAAAACCACTGTGACGCCACCAGAAAACTCAAAATTGGCATGCGAACCCTCGACGGTAAAACAACCCGCGCGTGTTTCGTAAAGTACTACACATCCTCCACCGCACGCTCCAAGGATCGCCGAAACCCTCCCCCGCAGCTGCGCACTTAGAGCACTCGTTTGACCTTGTAGACGCGGGAGTGGGGGTGTTGGGCGGTAGCGAGTTATTAGAAGTGGTGCGGGAAATGCACCTTGGGGTCAACCTGTTTGCCCCGAGAGCGCACTGCAGGAACCTTCGCGCAAGGGCTATCTCCTCCTCAGGTGGGGAAATCACAACAGGGGCCCGATCCAGTATCAAATAGACGGGCATTCTAAAGCGGGGGATTTACCCCTACGCCTATGATCGGAAAGCTAGAATAGTGGGCCCTGAGTCCATGATGCCCGACCAAGCTCCTCCTTCTATGCCCACTCATTCCATTGCTTCTATACCGGGGCCTCCGGTAATCCCGCCACCACAACCGAAGCCAATGGGATTTGACTACTCACACATCCCGGATGCAACCGCGCATAACCCTTCTAAGAAGGCCCCTGCAATGGCATTGTGAGAGGAGGGTGTGGTAGGCTACGGGGGGGGGTGGTCAAGACTGGGAAAATGCAGCGGAAAAGACCGAGCGGGAGAAACGCGGGAAGGTGGAGAAGGAAGAGAAATGGGCCATTCAGCATGATGGCGAGGTAGGGAGACGATGGCTAGGCATGGAAAGAATGGAAAGGGAAGAGCGACCATTAAAAGGCATTCCCAAACTACCTATTTACACCACATCCGGGCTGAGCACTATCTCCCGCAAAAGTCCCATACCATCCACCTCTCCATCTCCGTTGCCAACCCCCCGCCAACTCATTCCCTAGCACCAATGCCCAAAAAGCTGAAAGGGAAGAAGCGCGAGAGGAAGTTCTGCCTGACGCCGCCCACGTCAGATGCCTGCTAGATCAGGGCCCAAGGCTCAAATGATGGGATTGGATGAAGAGGGTGCTTATTGTAGACTTTTGTTTTTGGGAAACTTGCTGGTTGGGGATGTCGTGGGGAAAATTGTAGGACGAGTGGGGGAGGAGGGTGCGAGGCGATTGTTGAAGAGGGAGGGAGGAGCGCTGTGGAGAGTGATTTTAGCGGTGGTGGTTGGGAAAGTCGGGTTGGGGGAGGGTGGCGTTGGATGAAGTTCCAGGGCCAACTATTGGGTAAACACAAGACCGTTTTTCACTTTGAGCAATTATCTATCGTACTCCCATTCCGGACTAAAGCATTAACAAAATTCCTTTCTCTCTCTCTCTCTGCGGCCTCCGTAGAACCACCTAACTGCCGCAATTTTGATCCCGCACCCCGATAATTTACCGGTATCGTACCTGTGCCGTAGGTGCGCCGGGAAGTGCAAAACTAAGGAAAATACTCAGGTGGATATCCGCCAAAATTCTTGTCAAATCGACCCTCATACGCCCCTTAAACGTTCTGTCCCACCCTCCAAATATCCACGAATACTCCACCTTAAAATACCCATTCCACCTCACTATCAACCCGTGCTAGCCCTGCGCTGTGCAATACTCGTAGACGAGCACTATTCAGAGAGCCGGCGCCTAGGAGGGGATAAACATATGTCTGATGTCCAAGAATATCTGCTGCGGTACTCAGATCGTCAACGGCATACACTGCCATGAGCAACACTGTCGGTATTGTCAACCACAACTTTGGTGTAATCAAGAACCCAGGATGAAGCCGACCGTGAGTGGTCGTGTTGGAGTTCTATTGACCAGTCAGCAAAAAGCGGTGCTTTGTGTGATGAGGAGTTAAATCTTTGAGTTAGGTTGTCACGGTCGGTCATGGAATGATCTGGCCCCCCCCCCACCATTCCGGATACCTGCAGAGTAGAGCCGCAACAAGACAAGGCATTACAGTTGAAACGCAGATCGCACATAAACAATTTCCCAGTTGGCCAGTCATTACCCGGTTCTAGCTGTGTTCTATGCTAGCGATATCATTACCACCGTTCCCCATTCCAGCCAACCAGTGCGTCACACTTATTTAAGGTTTCATAGAGTAAATCGAGTGATGTTCTAGGCCCGGGGATTAGCCCTACAGACTAGACTTTGCGCAAGAGAAGAGGCAGGGGACTGTGGCAGAGCGCACAGAACAATTTGTATAAAATGGAGGTGTTTCCCACCGACCGGGAGGTTCTTCCAACCTTTCGATTCGACAGCCAGGAATCGAGGGACAAACTGCAACAGCAAAAAAAGCATCTATAGAGGAGCAGCAAGGTGAACCTTCTTGGTATATTGAATTCTCTAATTTACTGGCTAGAGTACTGGTCTTGGAGAAGAACTAGCTGAACTTACAGGAACCTAAAAGTGACCGGCGACCATTATTGTCATTATGTTCAGGCTTCTCAGCCAGCGAACATTCAAATCTATAGGTATCCATGGTCAACACCGTCTTCATCTTCGGGTCCCTTTCTATAGAGCAGTTAGCACTACTCCAGTGAGTTTTGTCTTTGAAGGTTTATAAACTTGTTCTAATTGAATGGCTTAGTCATACAATCATACTATCAGTAATGATAATCATCTCGGCAATAATCACTCCACCAATTGGGTAGATCATCCGAGTCGCTTGATAGCAGGCTCTGAGTTTAATAGCGCTCCCCCATTTACTACATTGAAGCGTTTTGGATCGAAAAAGGTGAGCTGAGAAATCTTTTTGAGATAATAATATAATAAAAATTGGTGCTGATATCTAGTTAGGCATGTACTGTAATACCCGGAAAAATCGATTCCTTCAAGCTTGATGCTGGTCAAATTGAAATAAAGGTAATGATTAAAAATTGTGGCAAAAACGTTGGTGGTGTATTGGTACAGAAGGATGAGAAGTGGAACAAGATAGATAGGGAGCAGGACATGGGATATGATGAGATTACTGATGAGCAGTGCAGGGAATGGGAAAGGAAGGATGAGGGGCAAAAAATGGAATGGGAAAAGGAGCATGAGGAGCGAGAAATGAGATGGGAAAAGGAGCGTGAGGAGCGAGAAATGAGATGGGAAAAGGAGCGTGAGGAGCGAAAAATGAGATGTGAAAGGAAGGATGGGGAACGAGAAATGAGATGGGAAATGGAGGATGAGGAGCAGAAAAGGAGAGAGGGCAAAAAGGACCGCACAGAAACCATTATTAAAGTCCTTTTATCTGCTTATTTACTCTTCTTCGTTGTGATCATAGCTGTTATTTAAATAGGAAGAAATAGTCAACCTATGTCAGCACCTAGGACGTGGCAGATCTGATGGGCTCTGCTATCTTGAAAATGTTGACAGCTTGCAGATATCCTAAAGCATCTAGACTTAGTCAGGTTTTATTGATTAATGAGATAGTCCACTATATTATACGTGTTGGAACCGGTGATAAAGTTTAGTTTTTCTGCATATAGGATAGTGGTTTAAGTCTGAATTAGGTAAAAATCCAATGCTATATTGAATCTGGAGTTGTACAGTACACATACTGCGAGATTTGGAACTGCCTGCGTTATGCATAATCTCAGCAGGATCAATACACTCCATGAGTCTTGGAGGTGGAGGGGGGGGGGATGGACTATTGGCCATGGTCAGTAATTTTCTGAGGCCCCGGATGCCCTATAGCCGAGAGGCAACGAACCAAGTGGGCTACCAGCCTGTGTGTCCGGAATGATGCCGTATGCTCTGGGAATTAGCCTCCGACCCGTGCAGTCCCCAACTGGTCTTTATATTATACTGTTAAAAAGATACCTGTCATGGTTGCACATCACTTTACTTGATTCCTTGCTCGGAATGTCCTTCCTGGATGTATGCGGTGTAAGGCTGGTTAACTTTGGCTCCCCGTATATCGCCACTCCCAATGAATTCTCTACCATCCTAGAGTGTTGGAGATATGGTTGCTGTCCCCAGTAATGCTGGCTTGGGTTGTTGTGCGCGCCAAAGTTGTCATTATTGAGGCACGCCCACAATCCCAAATTTCAAGGCTCCCGCGTGCTGCATTCATTCCATTTATGAATTGTTCAGTTTTCGGCATAGATAAAGGTATGGCCGAAATCATGAAACATCATTAATGATGTCCTCTGCCGTCGTCACCAACGTCCTGCATCCTCCCCAGCTGTTCCTTGTAATTATCTGCAGTCCTGTTGCTTCCCCGGAAAACTGCTACCTCACCCTCTAGGATCGGCAGTACAAAGGAAAGACAGAAGTTCAGAGATATCACTGCCCTGTAGGGGCTAATAGTGAGCAGACCAAGTCCTGCCTGGGCCCCTGAACAGTCGAGAAAGCTAGGAGAACCTTGGTCCAGTTACCTAAAAGGAAGCACATAATGGCAGACAAGGGGGGAGGGGGGGAAACTGAAAAGAGTCATAACACAGGCAACTGAGATATATCTAGCTGGGTGAAGGGTACAGGGTGGGCCTTTGAGTCTGTCACGGCATTACCTGGGGGTGGGTGATATTGGGCTACCGGTGTAAGACCAGCTACAAGTCAGGAGGATTGTTTCGATTCCCTTGAGACCCAAAGCCATAGTATTCATAGTACCGGCACATTACTATCTTCTAGAAAACCGCATGTTGTCCGTATCATCTGAGGATGTTGTTGCCCTATGCTCACAACATAAGATCAGACTCTCTTTCCTGCCTGCCGGGAGCAGATCCCCACCACCCATCAAAAATGCAGCGGCCCGTGAAAGGGAGGCGCAATGCAGACAAGCAAGGAAAACTTTGCATGAAAAGCAGTTGAATGAGCAAAAACACTATAGCGACAAAAACACTATAGTGAGCCATTCCCTATAGAGGACCCCCACTACCCGCCAAAGATGGAGTAACCCTATAACTTTAATGACTTGCAGAGCATAGGAAGGGAAGAAAGGAATATTTAGATGCAAAACGGCTGAATGGGCGAAAACATGGAAGCGAGCAAAGCACTGCGGTTACACAGCACTTGTTGGAGCAATGACTGACTGGGAGGTCTCGATCGGGACTCACTTGTATTCTGGTCCTTTATGCCGGATACTTGCACAATTGAAGTTCCACACTCTAGCAACCAAGGAGAGCTGCGTTGCACTACTACCAGTACTGGTTGGAAGGCTGAAAGCGTGCCACATATATTAAAGATTTAGTGGAGCAGAACTGAGAAGATTCTAGGCCCCGGGAGAGCAGAACGGTGAGAGGTATGCATACAAAACAACTTATCTAAGAGGGAAGCTACCCTAGCCTTCCAATGCGGCAACCACCAACCAAGCAACGACCAACAATAGCTACCGGAAATCACCCAACGCACAGCAAGGTGAGTCTCTTTGATATTGCGTTATCTCGCTTGCCAGCTAGAGTACCGGTATTGAAGGATAACGTGCTGAATTCACGGGGATTGAAAAACCCGCAGATCATCATAATCATCATGTTCAGGGCCCTCAGTCAGCGAGTATTCGAATCGAAGAGTGTCCAACAAAACAACCACCCCCTTTATGCTCCTCTGTTTAGGGCGATCGGCGCTACTCAGGTGAGTGTGATGTTTTAATAGCTTATAAACTACTCTAACTTGGCTGTCCAGGAGCGCAATACTGGCGGCTATAAGAGTCATCTTCACAATGGTCGCACCGCTCACTATGCAGATGGTCCAAGTCCCTCAACAGCAGGCTTTCAGTCCAGTAGCCCTTCTCCGTTCGTTACCTGGGAACGTTTTGGACAATTGGAGAGGGTGAGCCTGAGCCAGGAGACTATCTTTGAGTGCAGAAGTCGTGCTGATATCCAGTTAGACCAACGCCATGATGAGCAGCAAACTTGATCACCTTGACACCGGCCAGAGGGTAATGAAAGCAGAGATCAAAGACCTTGGCAGCAAGATGGATAAGAGATGCGACAAGAGGGAGGGCACGATTGAGGGCAAGATGGATAAGAGATATGACAAGATGGAGGGCAAGGTTGATAAGAGATACGACATGATGGATAAGAGAAATGATGTGATGGATATGAGATACGATGCGTTGGGCCACAAAATGGATAAGAAATACAGTGAGTTGGGGGGGCAAGATGGATAAGAAATACAGTGAGTTGGGGGGCAAGATGGATAAGAGGTACGACGGGTTGGGCAGGGAATACACCAAGTTAGTGGGCGAGATGGATAAGAGGTATGACGAGTTGAGCGGCAAGATCGAAAAGAGGCATGACGAGTTGAGCGGCAAGATGGATAAGAGGCTTGACAAGTTGAGCGGCAAGATGGATAAGAGGCATGACGAGTTGAGAGGCAAGATTGATAAGAGATATGACAAGATGGACCGTTGGGCATATGGTATGTTTGGCGGTGTCGTTACCGTTGCCGTCGTTTCCGTGAAAAGTAGCCTCGACATCATAAGGACTTGGAATAAACAGTAGATACCTGGAAGCTGTTAAGACATAGTAAGTGTGGTGGAACCCTCCCATTTGAAAATAATCACGGCGCTTGGATATATTGGAGTTTTTAGACTTGGCCGGGTTCTCACTAACCGATATGGGGCAGGACATTTCTTTTCTTCCATCGGACGGCGCTGGTGGCGGAATTACTCTTTCTTTTATGGGATAGGGTGTATTGGGGTAGCATCTGTGTGGTAGCCTGCTTATAGCGATGTAATGAACATTTATTTTTATCAATTCCTTGAGCTAGGCCCTTACTACTATATTTTGTTCTACTTAACTTTCCCATATCCGTAGGCCGAAGAATACCGTCCTGGTGGGTGCTGGTACCGGTAGCGCTAATTCTTCGGTGGATTGACCTTTCAAAGAGAGATGTAATCCGTAGGTGTGCCGCTTAGAGTTCGATTCCTACCGGCATCCTGCCTGCCAAAATCTGCTCAAACTATAGGCATAAGAAAGGTACCACATGTGTGGCTACTGTTGGCAGGTGTCCGTCCTCTATTATCCTAGTCTTCGATGTAGATTACTCACGTATTCTATAGTTTGGCATGAATTTCTATGTAAGACAGGTACAAGCAGATTTCACTCCAACAAACACACATACCTCAAAATGTCGGATATTATTGATACCAGTATCCTAATTGTACTTTTGGGCTATGGTGCCAGAAGCAATAAGGGGGAAGTGTGCAGCCCCTCCAATTGGTAATTTTAGATTGGGTGGCCAAAGTAGGTACGCGATCGAGTGGTCCCCGGTGGGGTTGCATTACACTTTCTTTCAACGGTAGAGCTTGTCGACAGCGGTTTGGACACTTAACTTAATGGTGCTGCAACAAAAAGAGTATAGTATCAAGAGCCTATACGAATATCCTAAAAGGAGAAATACCATGAGAAACGAAAGGATCGGAGAAACAGATAAAAAACAATGACTGATAAACTAAGTACAGGTAACTACATAGGGAGGGAAAGATAGGACCGACGATGGAAGAAAAACAACTAACGAAGAAAAACAGCCTACATTTCATCCTTCACAGAATATCGAGATCCCTTCCCGTATACTTCTTGCATAGACCAGATCCTTCTTGACGTTCTCTTATGGTACGGTCCTATTCCCATGTCGTTGCCAGTTCTTCTAATTTCCTGTTGACAGTAGGAGGGTGTAACCGAGAGTATGGTTTGATAGAGGGTATGTCTGACCAAGGGTATGTCTAGCCGAGACAGAGTTTGTTCTTCCAGTATCGGCAGCGGTGAGGAGTCGGGAGTAGTTGGATCGGTGTTTGATGTCGTACCAGTGAGAGCCGTATAACTAATAATTCTCAAGTCCGGCATGCGGAATAGTAGTTGTGCGTATGTAGAAAGATTAGTGTGTATGTAGAAAGATTAGCGTTATATTTATAAGCAAAATAAGCAGCTAGGAATTCGAGTCGGGGTTATTGTAGGAGCCTCGCGAAAGGAGCAAATGTGCAGTGAGCAGTTGAAAGAGCTCCATGTCCAACGCATTTTGTCACGTCTCGAGCGATTTTAGTACGGAAAAGAGGCTTTCAACGTGGTGAAGGGAGATATCGTCCAGAAAGGGAGAAGTCGTAAGCTAGGCCAGCGGGCGGGCGGGGGGCCGAATACGAGTAAGATCTAATAAAATTAGAAATTATTTCATCTGTGTATTCAACCGAGAAATGCAACTAGAAGAGCATACCAAAAGTGTCGGCTAGTGTAGGTATTAGCACAAGCTATTGAGGTTCACGCTCGGTGGACTGCGGAGATAGGAATATCATGAGTGAGAACAACTGACGAGACAACTTGATGGTATCCTGACGGTCAACGTATCGCAGGAAGCGCCGCATCCAGGGGTGGCAATCGAGTGCTGGGAATTGGATCAGTGGGAGGATTGGAGGGGTCACAAGTAGGCCCAAGGGTAGGAGGGAAGAAGGGGTTGAGAGAAATGAGGTTCAAGATGTCGATAACTTGTACCCAGGGAGTATAGTTTGTCCACTTCAGGCCATCGTGAAGCTACAGTATTATAGTCTACCGAGAAAAGTGAGATTCGTTGGAGTGAGGTTACCCTGTCTAAGAGATCACATTACTGATACCCTGCCTTTGTAGTCTGGTTACCCTGCCTTGCCAAGATTGTAACGTGACCTGGTGGATCTCAGGAAAGATTGTCATGGTTATGGGAAGAATGCAAGCCCGCGACTTCCGTACATGGACAGCGCTGCTCTTAGTGCGTTCAAAATTGGCCCTTTCCCAAATGAATTAATCTATGATATGTTCTTTCCGCTTCATCAAAACACCAGATTTTCGCATGCGGCCAACAAGGTTCCCTTCTAAAAATAATTCTCTAACATTTAAGGTTCGTGATCACCTCATGGTCTTGTTGTTGGTGATACACGTTCCGGGGGTGTCTCCGACCAGCTAGCGCTGAATGCCATAAAATCGGGGGGGGGACAACGAACAGGGGGGCTCAACGAACAGACCAAACAAAATGGCCGCCCGCCAAGACGATTTTGGTGTAGTGTTCGCTGAGCCCCCTGTTCGTTGTCCCCCCGCCATTTTACCGTAAACTCTCGTTAAATCCACAATCATTGATCTAAGACAAAACACTCCGTGAAGGAATAGTGTTTTCTCGACGAGGTACTCGGGTATGGAAGTAAAAATCGAGCAAAACAGGGATATGAACAAGGAATCTCGGGAATCGTGAAATTGAGATCATGGATAAAAAAGGGGAGTGGAGAAAGTTAAAATCCCAGAGCAGTTGCATTTTGATCATTGTGGAAGCCAGTGGATATTGCTGTTATTAAAAGACTTTCAAAGCCCCAAATCCCTAATAGCCCAATTCCCTATCAAACTCTGGAGACTCAGATGTAGAAAGCAAAGAAGGGAGAGGCAAAAAAAAGAATCATCAGTCTCATGTTGCACCTGAACAGGGCCGGTCTGGGTTCTTGGGGACTCCAATGTGCCAATCTTTTCTACAATTCTGGCCAACTCAGGACTTCAATGCAACAACAGGGTTTCGTATCCGCAACCCTAGCAACCTACTCCGCTAAGGCTATTGTAGCTTGGTATGGTGATTCCTGTTGCGTACACCCCCCTACTCGTACAAGCGCGCCAAGCCCCAGATCCCCGGTGGTGGATTTAGCGAGAGTTTACAGTAACTTACCTGTGTGCTACGGTACTCGTACTACCGGTACACGAGTACTTGGTTGAGGCTCAGCATTGTTGAAGGCTTGGCGCACAGTACCCTCTGCCAAGCCACGCAACGCCATTGCCCCACACAGGCGAAGTTGACTCCCAACGAAAAGTGCGAGAATGGAGAAGCTGATGACTAACCCAACGCAAAGATTGACACCGAATTGCCCCGGCCAGATGTACTAGGGGGTTGACAAAAGTCGGGTCGCTTTCCTAAAAGAGATGTGACATTTATATGTGGACTAAACCAGGCTAGGAAATGTGAGTGATAGCTGGTGAGTTGCATTTGGTTGTGGCAAAAAGTCGGGTCCCTTCCAAAAAGGGGAGTGCTACGAGTGATATCTTATGAACACGGTCAGCAAAATGAATTCTATAATAATAATGTGCTTTAAAATACAGAAATTAATATCTAGTAGGTCCCCCATCCATATCAATAACAGCTTGAAGGCGTTGTGGCATTGTTCTAATCAAGCTATCAAGCCTTTCTGTTGGAATTGAATTCCAAACCGTACTCAGAGCAGTCTCTAGGGTTGGAATATCACCAATTGGGCCCCAAGTGTTAGGCGGACGCCAAACTCAAGTATATAACCGAGGGACGTAGGCCAGAATCTTTGTACGGAGAATTTGTCAAGGAAGGCTCGTCTCGATAAAATAAAAGTAAGGTAAAGATTTATGAGGTAAATAATATTATATTGATAAGATCTCTTCTTCGTTGCTTGATGATGTCTGTAAAGCTCGGGAGGCACTTCGATATTTATATCCCGCGTCTGAGTGTTCGCGGACTACTTCTAACTACTATGCCTCTGAAGTACCACTCTGGTTTTAATACGCAAACGTCCAGAATGTTATAAGTGCGAACACTGTCTGACCCTGAAACTTATCACACCCTTTCGCGGACTCGGAATAGTATTCCTCCGTTGAGATGACTGCACTATTTGTTATTCCAAACAGCCGCCTCTAACTTAGATGTCCGCATAGACTTTTATATGACTTTAGTCTTGTTGACTATCATCCCAGTCGTCTCTTCGGTCATGAAGTGATCAGGTTCATGCCGGGCCACCTATTGCCAATTACAAGTCCGAGCCCGACGTGTCAGCGTCTTAAGGGGCTCAGACTTATCTAGGTCTTCCATTCTGAGGATGCTTCCCCTTGGTCCGCCGGCCTCCGTAGAGGGGTCCTATTACTAGGACCAACCAACCTACAGCTGATCACAGAAGGGTATGGGTGGATACGGTATACCCCTAATAGCTTTCACTACTGGGATATCCTCCTACAGTATTTCTCCGAAAACATCCCGTCACCTTCGGCCCATAGTTTAGGAACCCCAACTTTGAAGCCTACTATCTCAATGCGCCTAGGACGAATTTCCTCCGTTCCACTTCCCAGATGTCGCCAAAGATCCCCTCTCATATATCATGCGAACAGCATGTGGTCAGAAGGACGGCGGCGATGTATACGGTGTTATGAAGTGGGCTTCATTGATGTGACATTTTAGTTATGGGACGCAACTCTCGAAATCTCGCTAATGATGTGCGGGCCCTATAAGGGGGCCGGAGGGGGGTGTTGGCACTCTGGTAAATTGAGTGTCTGTGCGCAGTTACCCTACCGTGGGTCTGTGCACATGTCTCAGATTTCTATATGCCTAACATGAGCTCTCTCCTTCTAGGCTGGGCCTCGAATGCCTTTATAACCATTTTATACTTTCTTCTAATTACATTTTTAAGACTCAGTGTGGTCAGGGTAAAAAACCTTCCACGTTTACTTGGCCACGGTAGGAATACCTTTTCCTCACTATGTTACTTCTGCCATTCCTGGCATGTCCGGATTTTTATTATGAAAATTCTCCACAACTTCCTCCGCATTTTCCATACCGGTAGCAGGCTCCCATGTGTTCCCATCCTCTGAACACCCTTGCCACTTAACGAAGTACCACAGTTCCTGCTTCTCTTGATAGCAGCCGCGTACTCGTTTCCTGTAAGAACGAATTTCGCTTCTTACGATTTTTTCAACCTCCCATTGCAGATCGCTGTCAATATCCTCCGGTTCTCTAGGGGGTTGTTGGCGATTGCCATGAACTGACTCGCGGTAGGGTTCCAATAGTGCAACATGGAATACGGGATGAATGTTCCATCGATCGGATATGTTGAGCTTGAAGGCTCTGGATCTGCGTCTCTACAGAATTTGGAAGGGACCGTATAGCTTCGGACTTAGCTTCTTGGATTTCCGTCGGCTGTTGATGTTTTTGGCATTTAACATTACTTTGTCCCCGATCTTGAAGTCCGGCTGTTGTCGAGCTTTCCGGTCATAATATTTCGACATCCCTTCTCGTGTCTTTTCTAGTGACCCTCTTGCTTGTTCATGTATCGTCTTAATCCAGTTCGCTTAAATTTTTGCTCCTGGATTTTGAGCTTCGTGCTTCTTCATCCACTCTGTCTGTGGATGGAATCCGTAGTTCGCATAGAATGGCGACATCCTGTGAGCGTTGGTTGTGGAGTTGTTATAGGCATGTTCAGCAAGTGGTAGCAACTGATACTAGTCATCAGGATCGTAATTGACAAAACTTCGAAGGTAACCTTCCAGCACTTGGTTGGTACGTTCAGTTTGTCCGTCAGTCTGAGGGTGGTATGCCGTTGACATTCTTCGCTTAATTTCCAGCGCCTTGCTACGGGATTCCCAAAATTCTCCTGCAAACTTTGAGTCCATGTCTGAGGCGATTTCGCTTGGTAGGCCGTGCAGCCTCCATACTTCTTTCAGGAATGCGTTTGCGACATCCTTGGCCGTAGCCGAGGTCTGAAGTCCGATGAAATGTGCCATCTTCATGAATCGATCGACTACTACCATTATCTGAGTGCATCCTTGCGACTCTTGTAGTTGTGTAATGAAGTCCTCTGAGATGGATGCCCATGCTGCGTAGAGTATTTGCAGTGGTTGCAATAATCCGTACTTAGCGTGTCTAGGTGATTTGTTATGTTGGCATTCATCGCAGGATCGTACGTAGTCGTTGACCCATGCCGCAAGTCCTTTCCAGTAGAAGTCTCGCATGATTATTTCCAAAGTTTTTTCTTCTCCGAAATGTCCTGCAACCTTTGCATTGTGACATCCTTCCGCGATCTTGGTATATAGCGCCTGACTGTCTGGTACAAATAGTCTTTGCTTATAATATAGTAGATCGTCGGTCAAGGTCCAGTCTTTGGAAAGATCTTTTCCTTCATCTCTTAACCTGATGGGTTCTTCCCTCCGTTGCCTCCAAGCTGCGTCTGAATCGATTGCTGCCTGTATCTCGCTTAGGAATTCAGGATTGAACTGCCTCATACCTTTTTGCAGGATAATAGCATTTGATATTAGAACTTTTTCGGGTACTTCTGAAATATCGTACCAATGTTTGTTGTCTTTGGCCGATGCCTGTAGGTAGCTGATGCTAGGTTCCTGTTTCTTGACGATCAAGGATCTTGTCGCTATATTGGTGCTTCCGAATCCCGCAGTTCCTTGCTCCGTTTCTTCCAAGTTGTCGACTTCCATCATGTCCGACATGTTGACCTTTTCTGCCACTAATTGAGCTATACGATCGCCCATTCTTATTTGGCAGTCCACATCTTTATGGTTGAAAAGTACGACTTTGAGTTCGCCGGTGTAATCAGCATCGATTACTCTTGCGCCGGTAGAGATTCCGCTTCGGACCGCTAATCCGCTTCTTGGGGCAACTCTTCCCTAAGTTCCTTTGGGTAGCCCCACCGCTATACCCGTTCTTATTAATGCCTGTCCATATTTCGGGACAATGTCATATTCTATGGCGTACAGGTCATGTCCTGTCGCCATTCTTGAGCCCTTTGTCAGCAAGTATGTCTTTTTGCGCAATCGCTTGACCCTAATTACGGGTTCCTTTCCTCCTCTTCAAGGTCCCAAATCCAAATCTTTATCTCCATCCCAGTCTTCTCCTTCATTGCCTACCCTCACTACTAGCAATACTAAGAAATTTTCTTGCTTCAAAATTTTCCGTTCGCGATGCGTAGCTTCCTCCTCAGGATGGTACTCTGGCCGTCTGCTTAATGCATCAGGCTTACCGCCCTTTGTCCCTTGTCGGTATACAACGCGAAAATTGTATTCTACTAACTTCTGAGCCCATCGAATTTGACGGCCACTCCAGACTTTTGAGGTGAGGAAGTATTGTAGGTTTTGATGATGGGTAAAGACTGTGATCAGTTTCTCAGTTCCGATCAAGTAGTGTCTCCATTCTTTACAAGCTTCTAGGATCGTGAGGCATTCTTTCTCATGAATCTCATAATTGCGTTCTGCCGAGTTTAATTTTCTGGAATGGAAAGCTACTGGGTGTAACCTTTTCTCAAAGTATTGGGAAAAGAGGCAGCCGAGTACAAAATCGATAGTGTCGGTTTCTACCACTGTTTCTCTGTCCGAGAAAAGGTGGTAGAGTATGGGGGCCGTTGTAAATCGGTGTTTTAGCTCCTCAAAAGCTGTATCCTGCTCAGCTCCCCATTTGAAATTTTTCAGGTTTCCTGGTAATGTCTCGGTTATTGGCTTGCAAATAGCCGAGAAGTTTTTTATAAATCGTTGGTAGAAGTTAGCAAACCCCATAAAGACTTGTACTTCTCTAACCAACTTAGGTGCTTTCCAGACCATTATGGATTCCACCTTTCGGGTGCTCATAGACACCCCATCGACTGCCACTATATAGCCGAGGAATTCCACCTCCGTGGCATGAAAAGTCGATTTCTTTAGCGATACCGCTAACTGAAAGTCTGATAGACTTTGTATTACTTTCTTAACAGCTTCGATGTGTTCCTTTTCATCCTTTGAGTAGATGAGAATATCATCAAGGTAACACACAACTCCGACCTCCAAGTATTCCTGTAGAACTTGGTTCATCATATCTTGGAAGGTTGCCGGAGCATTGACCAATCCAAAAGGCATAATATTATATTCGTAGTTTCCGTATCTCGTACGGAACGCTGTCTTCCATTCATCTGCTTCTTTTATCCTAATCAGGTGCTAGCCGTCCTTAAGGTCGAACTTGGTGAAGATCTTCGTGCCGGCTACTCTATCTCTGAGTTCGGACATTAGTAGAAGGGCATATTTGTTGAGGATAGTAATCTTATTTAGATTCCAATAATCCACAACTAGGCGTAGTCTACCATCTGGTTTAGGTACGAATAATATTGGTGCGCCTTCTGGTGATTGTCTCCGTGTGATTTTTCCTTTTTTGATCATTGTTTCCAAGTATTCTCGTAAAGCCTTAAGCTGTTTTTCGGACAGTGGATATATCTGTCCCCAGGGGGGAGTTGAACCTGGAATCAGTTTGATTTCGTGATCGAATGTTCGTCTTGGAGCTAATTTTTCCGCCGTTTGGGCTTCAAACAAATGTTTTTAATTCCATTATTCTTTCAGTAATGATTCGAGTTCCACCGTATTTTCGATGGCTCCGATTCTTCCGATGCAGCAGGCATTAGGATCCCAAGCGACGGATTCGTCATATTCGAACATATCTGCTATTCCTTCATCTTATTCCACACAGTTTTCGCAACATTTTGTGGAGAAGGTCCAATTTTCTGCATCTTCTATGTGAGACACAGGGTGTTCACGATGCCACCAACCAAAAGGAATTATAATTCCATAAGGACCTGCTGAAGCCACTTCACACGACACTTCAGAGATGTGTTGGTTTTTTCCTATTTCCAATTTTATTGGGAGAGTGTAACACTTTCCTCCAGAGGTGGATGACGATCTGTCAAAGCCTAAGATATCAACTGCATTGTCACGTTCTACAGAGGGAACGTGAAGGTCTCCAACTAGGTCTTTATTGATAAGGAATACGTGGGATCCCGAGTCTAATAAGACTTTCACTTTGTATCGTTTATCGTGTATATGGAGGTAAGCGATCCCCTCCGGACAGTTGTATCTTCTTGGTTTTGGAGCGTTTAGTTCCATGCGCTTAGCGCAAATAAGACTTTCTTGGTTCTTTCGCTTAGGCATCATTGGTGAGGGGTGTAGGTAACAAGATGTTTGTTACTACGCCCGCGTAGTTTCGACCATTGAGGTCTCCTCAGACAAACTAGTAACTCTCTAGCTCTAACAATCTGGGTCTACATACTAAGTGGGGTTTCACCGATACGCTATTGCGCACGACCAGTTTTCAGGCTGGATGCCTTCTCCTGACACACCAGACCTAGGCTCATAGCAGAGTTTTGGGCGGTTATTAGCCATTTTACTCCCCTGGTGTGGGGTTCCCGTATTCACCGAGTCTTTTCCCTTAGGATTTCGGTTATCCATCCAGCTCCCTCAGAGGGGCCTTGCGCACCAAAGCGGTACATCTCTATCCCACACTCTGGCCAGAAGGCAAGATACTACATACGTATAATCCAACTCAGACTCATGTGATAGGTGGAACGGCCTGCATCGGTTGTCCTCCTGTCGTGTATTGTTATCAGGTAGATCTTGCATTGCTATGTCCTAACTTTTTTGGTATAGTAACTTGCTTGCACACGGGTACCAGGCAACCACCAGGTGACTCGAGGAACTTCGTACTGTTGGCTCCTGGGCCATGTGGGCATGTTAACTATCCTCTCTTTCGTTCAAGACTCTCCATATGTTGATTCCTCTGTTCGAGCTCGTAAGTCCCTCGTGGGGTCCCTTCACTTAGAGCCTACTTGCGTTGATTTTGAAAGGAGAGACTTGCTTCGCTCTGCTTTGATCATTTTGAGTTTCGACTCCCGTAGTTGCACACGGACTACCCGATCCCCGTCGTGGTCGGTACCCAAAACACCCCAGCTAAAGGGGGTTCCCATTTCGATTCCAGCTCCATTCTGGACACTGAATACCCAAACGCCGTCGCCCTTGGTGCCAATGAACTGACCTAGGTCAGTTCCTCATCGTCCGCCAGTTCTCAGATCTTATTCACTCGGGCTGGGTGCTGAACGGTTGCGACTTTGCAAGCTGATTTAGGCTTTACAATAGCTGATCTTGCTTGTCGAATTCCAATTTTTATTGGTCTTGAGCTGACAGTTGCCGCCGATATATGGGCGTCCCCCCAATACGTCTGATAGGTGCGGTTTTTCTTTCCACAATGTGTGCAATCTCCTTGTTTCCTCCAAGTGTCTATCACACTCTGTGGGATACCGGTATGGGCCTGGGCGAAGTTTGTGTGGGTGGTTTTTGTTGCACCTCCTAACCTATTCCTGGGCTTCTCTGGTTCCTCGTCCCTTTTCCGTTTTCGTCATGGAGCTCTACCTCAATTGACATAAGGTTTAGTATCCCTTTGTCGCTTTGGTTTAGAGTCCCGCCGGTCTTCTCTTTTCACCTCTTGGACTATTTTGGGCCTCGAGGGTTGGTCTCACCCAATTTTCTTTCTGGCTAGCAGTCCCTCTTCTGACCGTCGGCATAGCCTTAGTGCCTCTTCCGATTCTTGATCCGTCGTATATTGCAGGGCCGACAACCTGCGGACAATTTGGTCAGGAAGTTTGTCTTCGACTTTTTGTCTCCAGGACTCCCTGGTCATGCGTGCACGAATGTTATGGTTATGCATGACTGTTAGATAGCGTTCAATACTGCCATCGTACGTGACTAGTTTCATTGTACGAAGAGCTAGTCTTTCGGCTTCTACTGGGGCGAATCGCTTTATCATATCATGTTCAAAGCGAGTCCATGTCGCCAGCTCTGGCTGCTGGGTTTCCCCTTGAAGTCCATCCATAGCCTTCTGGTACCATATGGTATAAGGAAGGACTATATCTCCTTTTGTACAGCTGAGCTGTTACGATCCCTAACCGGTATCAGTTCTTAGTGACGGGTAGACGATACTTCTCTTGTTCTCTCTCGACGATAGTTCTTAGGCCTGTGCCTACGATACGGTGGGCGGGACTCTCGTGTCCCTGGTCCTTATCGTCTATCGTACTCTTTCTTCAACTCGACTCTTGTATCAGAGTCCGCGTCTCGTAGGTAGGTATTCGTAAGGAGCGTAAAGGTTTTCTATTCGTAAAGCATAAATTAATAAGTAAGGAAATAACTTAGAACGAAGCGTGAAGAGCCTATCTACGCGGACTTTTTTTTTCTCTTTTTCTTTTTTTATCTTCCTGTATTCATTGATTTATGGTACAAGAACTTGCATGCAGTGCTAGCTATGGCATAAACAAAACCTTAATCTAAAAAAACTCGCAACAAACAAAAGAAAAACCCGCACCAAACTTGTAAAAACCTCCTAAGTGTGTCCGACAGCCGATACCAAATCCCTAAGGAAATAAAACAATAAAAAGCATAATCATAACGAAAAATAATCTCCCAACAAACTAAGAGAGTAAAGTGGGCAGAGGTATTTCCCCTCTCAGGGAGCGAAGCCATGGATCGGTAGAGCAGGCGCGTCCTTGCCTGGTGGGTGTTGGGGGTCCCATTCTGCTGGGGGCATTCCTGGTGGGAAACCCGTCGCCGTTACGTTTATGTATTTAGTGAGGGAGCTTAGTGCGGTGGGGTTTCACCAGAGGGGGCTGTCCCTATCTAAAGAAGTGAGGCCTTGGACGTGGCGCTCACTAGGTTCCCTGCGGGACTCGCAGGACAGGATGGCATGGGCGAAGTCCTCCTCGTCCTCCTCACAAAGCGGGCAGAGGGGGGAGGGGTCCTCGGTGAACCAGGAGGGGTGGGCAGCGAGATAACTCTTGCCCGAGCGCATTTGGTAGATCCTTCCAGCCATGAACCTTCCAAGCCCCATGAAAGGGTGGGGCGTTAGCGATACTGGGTAGGGGTAGGTTGGGGGTGGCGGGAACTGGTCGGTCCAGTCTTTGACCAGCGCCGATCTAACTCTCAGTTTAATCGACTTATAGGAGGGGGCATCGCTTCCAAGCAGAAGACCTGTTGGTGGGAGGAGGTCGGGGGAAGCCACCGGCAATGGCCCGGAGGCGGGGATAAAGGGGAGGGTTCGATGAGCCATAGCATCGATTGGAAGGTGTTTCCTTATGGGCGGGGAGGGGACAGGTGATTTCCATGAGAGGGGAGCATAGACCGATGTGAGGCCCCGCGTGTGGTGGCGGTGGTCGTCAAGGGCCCTAAAGGGGGACGAGGTCGGGAACGTGGGGTGGAGCCTGGCAGTCACTGGGTTGGCTTCCGGAGGGAGGCAGACCAGCCTTACGGCTGCTAGCCTTTGACGGTGGCGTATCAGGAGGGGCATAGGGGGCAGGGCCGACTCGCAAGCAAGGATGCTGACCGGTGTCGAGGAGAAGCAGTTCGTGACCCACCTCAGGACGGACCTCCAGAAGACCGACATGCGGTCAAGAAGTGTAAGACTTGGGGAGAAGAGATCTGCTCCGTAGAGGAGGATCGGTGAAATTAACGCTGATGCCAGACGGTGGCAGAGGAAGGGAGGAAGGCCCTTTCCGGGCCTCAAGAGTCTCTTGATGGTGGCGAAAGCACACTGGGCCAGGCCAAGTCGCCTGGCGAAATGGGATGTGGTGCGTCTGGTGCCTGAGGTGGAGGAGGGCTCGAACCAATATCCGAGCCGGCGTATCAATTTAGAGGGTCGAAAGACGCGGTCGTCCAGCCGGACCGGGATTGGGGGTGGGGGGACCTTCTGGGAGGGGGTCTCCCAGTGCATGAGCTCTGTTTTCGGGATCAAGAAGGACACACCTATCCTACCAGCTTTACGCTGCAGGACTTTGGTGATGCCTTGTAGCCTCTGGATGTTCCTTCGGTAAGAGCCCGAGGCAACCGTCACCGCGAGGTCGTCCACGTAGGAGAGGATAAGGCCCCTAGGGACCGGGAAGTGGAGGGTAGAGACGTAGAAAACAAAGAGGAGGGGGGAGATTCGGGAGCCTTGAGGGGTGCCAACCGAGACTGGTGAGAATACTTGGGGTGCACCTTGGAAGATCAGGCGGCAGGTACGGCCGAGGAGGAAAGACCTTATCCACGAGACCATGTATGGATTGACCGCTTTGGTAGCGAGTCTGTCGCAGAGCAGCGGGGCCGAGACATTATCGAAGCCACCTTTTATGTCCAAGAAAAGGGTCGTGCCCTTGAGCTTGGGGCGCATAAACAGGTATACCTCGTGAGAGAGGGTAGCTGCAGCGTTGAAGGTACTCAGACCAGGTAGGGAGCCTGTCTGGTTGGGGGAGAGGAGGCTCAGGAAACAAGCGAGGGCTGAAAGTCTGTTTGCCATCACTCTTTCTAGGATCTTCGACACAGTTTCTAGGAGGACGATGATACGGAAAGACGCAGGGGTGTCATAGGAGGGTTTACTAGGTTTGTCCAGGACAATGCCGTTTGCCTTTTTTACGGAGGGAGGGTGGTGCCCATACCTGACCAGGGGGCCCAAGAGGGAGGTGAGAATACTCAGGTTGATCGAGTGCACCTTTTTCCAGACTGAGTAAGGTATCTGGTCTGGCCCAGGGGTAGAGGACGAAGAGGACTTTCGAAGGGCCGCGGATATTTCTTCTGCCAACAGTTCCGGAACGTCCTTAAACTCAGGTAGGATGCTGGGGGGTGGAGAGGATCTCTTCTCTGGGAAGAAGTGCTCAAGGAGGGCCTGATTGATTTCTTGGGGGCTTTCCGCTCCCGGAATCTGGGGGAACCTGTCGGGCGGTTTGCCGGCCTATCTACGCGGACTTTTTTCTTCTTTTTTTTTTTTAATTTTTAATTTTAATTTTAATTTTATCTTCATGTATTCGTTGTTATTTAGGGTACAAGAACTTGCATGCAGCGCTAGCTATAGCATAAACAATCCCCATTCCTCCTCCCGCCTGGCCCGACCATATCTCCAAGACCCTCTGGTGTGGGCCTAACCGCACATCTCGCCCCAAAGAAAAACCCATCCCTACCTCGCAAGCGAACTCAGAGAATAGGAGAAGCCTAACTAAGAAGAAAGCAGGAAAAGATAAGAAGGTAACCGCCCGGGACATCTCAAAAAGAACAAAGGAAAAATCACACCAGGGTGAGCCCCACAACAACCAAGCCAGATATATGCGCTGGCAGCGGAAAACCTTGGAAGTTATCCCGGAACGCAACGTAACCGAGAAAGGGAGCCGCCTGTGGGCTGCGGCAGGAGAGGGTGGAGCAGTAGGGTGCTAGCCGAGGGAGGGTGTAGCAGTAGGGTGCAAGCCGATCCAACCGCCAGAACGGGCCAGAAACCGAACGCGACCGTGTCAACTATCGGTAATAATGTTCGTGTCTTGCTAGGCAGTCTCCAACAAGAGTAGTCCCAACTTGAACCGTAAGACTAGGAGGGTATGGCCAAATCTCCAGGCAAGACAGGCCCAGAAGTTACTAGCCGAGGCATTCCCCCACGGTGCTCGGGCACACAGGGAGACAGGCGTCCACCACAGCCAACGCCAAACGGAAACGAAGAAGAGAGGTTCCCAAGGAAGAAGAGGAGTGAGGCCGACCATCAGGCCTAAAGAGTATTCCTCGCGTACCGCAGAAACCGTGTTCCAAGCCGTCTGAAGCATGGGAAGCGAGCGGTCGCCGACCGTGAGGAGGGGCCTCGCCAAGCGAGGAAAGAGGCGAGAACGGGCAGCAGAAACGCAGTACCGGAACCCAGAGGGAGGAAAGCCACGCCGGGTGAACGAGCAAGCGATGGCAGTGGGACGAGGAGGGAGATGGCCGTCACTCCTAGGCCGAAGCCATCGTGGGAGGAGAGGGGGGGAGGATGATTCGTGAGTACCTAGCGTTGAGGGTTGATTTCAATCGCCGGGTGTCTAGAGGAGACGGAGGATGGCCTATCTAGTCTGACTTTTTTTTTTTTACTTTCTTTTTTTACTTTTTTTTTTTTTTTATCTTCAATTTTATTCTGTGTTTTAAGGTACACTGTCTGTATGCAGCGCTAGCAATGACCGACGCAAGAAACCTCCACCCCTACTCCAGCCCGAAACAGCCAGAAGAAAAACCGTCACGAAAGCCCATCAACATCGGAAACCAGGTGCCCAGCCCGAAGGCCCCCGGACTTGAACAGGGAAGGGTCTCTCCTAGAGCCGCCGACTCCAACACCCCGCGCAGTCGAAAAAACTCCCCCGCCCCGCAACTTGTAGTATACACAAACGGTAAAGACTGTAAAAGAAAGCCCCCAAAGCCCATCAAGAGAAGGAAACCCCGGTACCTAACAGTGTCCCTCCAGAAAGAAAAGACAAGGTCTCGTCAAAACAGGAAAGTACCCGCAGCATTGCCGGGAGAATCGATTCCGTCCAGACCGGGAGGCCTGAAGGAGACGCCCAAGAGGCGCCGAAGCAGGATAGTCTAGCAGTAGGGTGCAAGCCGAGTGAGGGTGTAGCAGTAGGGTGCAAGCCGATCCAACCGTCAGGTCAGGAAGGAAACCGAACGCGACCGTGTCAACTCTCGGTAATCGTGTTCGTGTCTTACTAGGCGGTCCCCAGAAGCAGAAGGCAAGCGTTTTACCGCGTCTCTCATGTAGTCCCTTGTTCTACGAGAGATAGCGTCACTTAGTGGATGGGATACCACCGCTTAAGCCAACCGTGGGGATGAGCGAGATCGACCCGTGGGCCTGTTGAAGAGTTCTTGCGTACCGCAAACCGTGTTCCCAGTCGTCTGAAGCATGGCGAGTGAACGGTCGCCAACCGTGTGGAGGGGCCTCGCTAAGCGAGGAGGGGGACGAGAACGGGCAGCAGAAAAGCAGTACCGGAACCCAGAGGGAGGAAAGCCTCGACGCGTGCAAGAGCAGAAGAGGGCAGTGTAGAGAGGAGTGAGATGGCCGTCACTCCTAGGCCAAGCCATCGCAGGAGGAGAGGGGGGGTGGATGGTTCGTCAGATCAAACAAGGAGGGTTTGATTTCAATCGCTGGGTGTGTAGAGGAGACGGAGGATGGCCTATCTAGTCAGACTTTTTATTTTTACTTTTTTTAACTTTTTTTTTTTTTATCTTCATGTATTCATTGATTAATGGTACAAGAACTTGCATGCAGCGCTAGCTATGGCATAAACAAAACCTTAATCTCAAAAACTCGCAAATAACAAAAGAACTTTCGCACCAAACTATAAAATCCTCCTAAATGTGTCCGATAGCCGACACCAAATCCCTAAGGAAATAAAACAGTAAAACGCATGATCATAACGAAAAGCTTTCTCCCAGCAAAGCAAGAAAAAACATAACGGGTAGAGGCCGGACCACCCTTACGGAGCGAAGCCGTGGATCGGAAGGGCAGACACCTCGTTGTCCGGGTCATGTAGGGGGTCCCTTTCTGTCGGGGGCATTCCTGGTGGGAAACCTGTCGCTGTGACGTTTATATACCTAGCGAGGGAGTTGAGAGCGGAGGGGTTTGACCAGATGGGGCTGTCCCAATCTACCGAAGTGAGGCCTTGCAGGTGGCGCTCACGGGGTTCCTTGCGGGACTCGCAGGATAGGATGGCATGGGTAAAGTCCTCTTCGTCCTCCTCGCAGAATGGGCAGAGGGGGGAGGGGTCTTCGGTGAACCACGATGGGTGGGCAGCTAGGTAGCTCTTACCTGAGCGCATCTGGTGGATCCTACCCGCCATGAACCTTCCAAGCCCCATGAACGGGTGGGGCGAAAGGGACACGGGGTAGGGGTAGGTAGGAGGCGGTGGGAACTGGTCGTTCCAGTCTTTGACGAGCGCCGATCTGATTATGAGTTTGACCAACGTGTAGGAGGCGGTATCTATTCCGATTGGGAGACAGGCGGGTGGCAGGAGGTTGGGGGAGGCTACAGGCAGAGGGCCGGAGGCGGGGATGAAGGGGAGGGTTCGATGGGCAATAGCATCGATCGGGAGGTGTTTCCTTATAGGCGGGGAGGGGACAGCGGTTCTCCACGAGAGGGGAGCATAGACCGATGTCAGTCCCCGCGTGTGGTGTCGGTAGTTGTCGAGGGCCCAGAAGGGGGACGAAGTCGGGAACGTGGGGTGGAGCCTGGCAGTTGCTGGATTGGCCTCTGGCGGGAGGCAGACCAGTCTTATTGCAGCAAGTCTCTGGCGGTGACGCAGCAGAAAGGGCATGGGGGGGAGGGCTGATTCGCAAGCTAGGAGGCCGACGGGTGTCGAGGAGAAACAGTTCGTGACCCACCTCTGGACCGACCTCCAGAAGACTGACATACGGTCAAGGAGGGTGAGGCTTGGTGAGAAGAGGTCCGCTCCATAGAGTAGGATCGGGGAGATCAGTGATGATGCCAGACGGTGGCAGAGGTAGGGAGGGAGGCCTTTGCCTGGCCTAGACAGTCTTTTGATGGTGGAGAAGGCGCCCTGGGCCAGCCCCAGTCTCCTGACGAAGTGGGACGTGGTACCCCTTGTGCCTGACGTGGAGGAGGGCTCGAACCAATATCCGAGCCATCGTACTAGTTTAGAGGGGGGGAAGACAAGGTCGTCCAGCCGGACCGGGATTTGGGGCGGGGGGATCTTCTGAGAGGGGGTCTCCCAGTGCATAAGTTCGGTTTTCAGGATCGAGAAGGACACACCCAGCTTACCCGCTTTCCGTTGGAGTACACTGGTGATGCCTTGCAGCCTCTGGATGTTTCTCCGGTAGGAGCTCGATGCAACCGTGACTGCGAAGTCGTCCACGTGAGATAGGATAAGTCCCCTAGGGATCGAGAAGTGGAGGGTCGAGACGTAAATGACGAAAAGAAGGGGGGAGATCGGGGAGCCTTGTGGTGTGCCCACGGAGACTGGCGAAAAGAATTTAGGCGCGCCCTGGATGACCAGGCGGGAGGAGCGGCCGTGGAGGAAAGACCTTATCCACGAGACCATGTAGGGATTGACCGCCTTGGTGGCTAATCTGTTGCAGAGAATCGGGGCTGAGACATTGTCGAAGCCTCCTTTTATGTCTAAGAAGAGGGTCGAGACCTTGAGCTTGGGACGTATGAACAGCTGAACCTCGTGGGAGAGGGTAGCCACCGCATCAAAGGTACTCAGCCCAGGTAGGGAGCCAGTTTGGTTGGGGGAGAGGAGGCCCAGTAAGCGAGCCAGGGCTGAGAGTCGGTTCGCCATCACCCTTTCGAGGATCTTAGAGACAGTCTCCAGGAGGACAATTATGCGGAAAGATGAGGGGGTGTCGTAAGAGGGTTTGCCAGGTTTGTCTAGGACTATGCCGTTGGCTTTCTTCAGGGAGGGGGGGTGGTACCCGTATCTGACCAATGGGTCCAGGAGGGACATGAGGATGGCTGGGTTTATCGAGTGGACCTTTTTCCAGACCGAGTAAGGTATCTGGTCCGGCCCAGGGGCAGAGGATGAAGAGGACTTCCGAAGTGCTGCCGATATCTCCTCCGGCGACAGCTCCGGGACATCTCTGAATTCTCGTAGGATGTGAGGGGGGGGGGAGGACCCTTTCTCTGGGAAAAAATGTTCAAGGAGTGCTTTATTGATCTCATTGGGGGTCTCTGCTCCCGGGATCTGGGGGAATCTGTCTGGTGGTTTTCCGAACGCGAACTTCTTCACCATCCAGAGGGACTGGGGGTTCGCCGTTTCCAGGAAGTTCTTCCAGTATTCGTTCTTTGCCTTTTTGATGGCCTTGAAATACAGGAGGCGTGCCTTCCTGCTTAGCTCACTAGATGAGGGGAGGGGATCCCTCCGGGCTGCCCGAACGGAGGAGTGGAAGGCCGATCTTTGTGCTGTAAGGTTGGGGGTCCACCACGGTTTTGACCTGTGGGAGGGTCTCTTGTCAGGGGTGTGACCTCTGAGTTGGGTCCTCATCCTGTCCAAGGCTGTATCGAACCAAGTCGACAGCGTCCTTGGCGTGGGGAGCGGGGGAGGGGGGTGAATCATCATCTTTTTAAGTCCTTCCTCGAGGGCGGGCCAGTCGGTCTTCGTCCATGATGGAGAGGGGGGAGGGGGGTGAGCCAAGGGCTCCGAGAGTGTTATAAGGATCGGGACATGGTCTGAGCCCGTTGGTGGGAGGGGCGTGCCCCAGGAACGGAAATTGGGCGAAAGGGGTGCATTGGCGAACGCCAGGTCTATCACCGTGGGGTGGAGGTTTGAATCGAAGGGGAAGTAGGTGAGGGTACCGGGTGTGTTTAAGAGGCAATAGCCTTCACCGGTAGCTTTCTCAAAAAACGGGGAGGATGTCCCAAGGTCTTGGATCGAGAAGCGACGATCCCGGGTCAGCTGAGGGGTGGTGGATGTTGAAATCTCCTACGACCAGCGTGGGGGAGGGCGTGGAGGGGAACGCGATGTCAGGTGAGATGGTCCTTTTGAAGGGGGAGCCGTCCCAGGTGCTGTAAAGACTGTCTCTTGTACACATCTAGATGTGTATGAGAGACAG